>DWAV01000114.1:0-28379 GCA_018231305.1 Noctuana lactifera
GAGGGCCGGGGTACGCGAGGTTGCAGGTCGACGCCCGCGCCGCCCTGACCCCAATTTGATCTGCGCTCGCGTCATGCTGTGCGGACCTCTTGTCCAGGCACACTAAGCGGAAAAAACCCATTGAACGTTACAACACTAGTTCATGAAAGTATTATTGCACAAATACAAGATGTCGCGCGCGAGAGTTTCCCATTTACAATTCTAAATGTTTAGATTTCTGTCCTATTGTTAGACGCGATTGGCCCACTTCAACGATAATTTATTTTGAAGACGTACGCGGGATAAATTTAGGGTATGTTGTAAGTTGAAATTCGTTATGAGAAAATGGATTACATTTTTTGTTATATTCAGCGTTAGATTTTCATAGGTACTACGGCAACATGTCCAATAATGCAATGTGCCAAAATGTAGTTAATACTGCATTACTTTACTTTTTCTCATAGATAGAGTTTCTATATTTGGCACAGTGATTTATTTAGTTCTACTAAACTAAACTAACATAACACACTTAGTAATGGCTCGCTATCATTGAGATCGTAAAAGATGTTCTAATAACCTTATGATGAGTAGTATGTCATTTTTCGCGTGATACTTCCCTAATAACCCGCTAACCTGATCACGATCCACAAACCGCCAACGCTTTCAGAAGCACCGAATTGCTCCGCTCCGCGCGTTACGTTACCTCATTTTTTTGTGCAATCATTATTAAGAACAAATACTTGCTCTCGTGCCACTTTTGAAATATTTACATTGCAGCAATAATAATTCGAGGTGTTATTTAGAATATAGATTAGTCGGTCCGAAAATATGTCTCAAAAGCATTACCAACAATAAAATGTCGTAATGGAAACGTTTCTAAAAAGGTAACTTCTAAATTATATAAAAATATATTATTTCATAGTAACAAAACAATGTAATTAATAATATTACTTATATTGTTATAATAAACAGATGCATATTAAATTATTTAAGGAATTTTCAAAGTATATAAACAATATTATAATCTTACTGAAACGTTCAATGACATCATATTATTACATTAGTATTTGTTAAAAGTATTAATAAAAGTTTACTCCAAAGTTCATCATGTATGGTGTCATACTTAATCTAGTAACACTCAGAAAAATAGTGTATATAACTTAGCGTATATGAATTGTATAAGGATGAGTACGCAACAGCAATGCTTACGTGAAGTGAGGTTGATGATTAAGTCAGGTTGAGTCAGCGGTGACCCAGATGTCGTACTGACGGTCTGAGGGAGCCTATGTGCTCTAAATACGCAGAGTAGGTTAGAGAGCGGGGTCAGCGCCCTGAGCTCGCGCACCCCTGCCGATTCCGGGCAATACCAATGTTTAACACCCCAACATTACCGTAGAAGTTACTTTGAAGACCCGAGTTTCCGCAGCATTTTCCTTTTCCTACTAATATAAAAAATGCTTAATCTTATAGACATGAGTAAAGTGTCTTAAAAAATCCATAAACGAATGAATCATATAGGACATGATTTTAAAAGAAAGTTATATCGTCGTTAATCGTAGCTGCATATAGGTGATTCTTATTAAATATTCGATCCAAGTTTATAGTCCAATTTATAATTAAAATATATCTTTTGACTCACAAATACATATAACTTTCAGCATTTCTTACTTTAATTTTTAGTTTGTATAAATTGAAACTAATGAATATAATTTTAGTAGTAAATATCTTCTTGATTTATTAATTAATTTTAATTTAATCTAATCGATTTATTCGAAAGAAATTTTATTGAAGTAAGAAGAGTATTCCTAAACACTTTTAAATTGTAAAAACAATACTTAGATACAATATAACATTTATTTTAAGCGAGTAGTGCATGTACAGCAAGAATCAGCATAGCGCCATCTAGCGGGGAGTAGATTAAACTAAGGTAAATTGACAGATGTCGCTTGTAGTCTTTTTGCGTGATTCATTTGTGGTATGGATGGATTCTTTAGAAAGACGTACGTCATGTTTTTTACGCTTTTGATAAGTATGTCATTATTTATAATTAAGATTTTATCAAAGTAATAACGTCTAAAGAAGACTTTAAGAATGAAAGAAATAAAAATATTTAATTCGTCCCAAAAACATTACTGTAATAATGCTAAAAACATGCTTATTAAAGAGTAAAAAAAACTAAAAACATTTTTTTTACTTGAAATATTAAAAAGATCTTCTTATTAATATTAATAAAGTGCTAATTCTAGTAATTTTGTTTTGATAATAATATCAACATAGAATTCTCCATTTGGAAAATGTTCGAGCCACCCGATAGATGTCGTTAGTAAGAAGAAACGCTCTCAGAATATTTCGCGACGTGTCGCCGGATCGTAACTCGTGACTGTATTTTAACATGTTCGACTTCAGTTTTGTTGACTTTATAAACAATCTAACATCGCGTGTTACTGCGCGTGATATAGATAATTCAGCTACCTTTCGATAGGTCTATGACTTCTTAATTGCTATAATATCTGATAGAGTTTAGGCGAGTCGCAACCGATAATATTTATTGAGTATTCAATAATACAATATTATAAACAAAAATAAATAGAGCTTTCATACATTTGGCTACTTTAGAGCATGAAATGAAATGACTATGAAAATGGCTATGAAAAAACTTAAAACAGGAATTAAATTCATGTTCGATTGAATTGCTTATTACAAAAAATGGCATATTTTCGGTTAAATATCTCTTTCTACATATGAATGTCAAAGGTTGTCAATTACTTCTATTAGTGAAAAGTTGGAGCTAGTTCTAAAAATAGTTGGCTAGCTATGCCCTGGCGGGCGGGCAGGTGGCGGGGTGCGGCGGCGATGGCGAGGGCGGCGGGCGCGACCGTGAACTGCGCCGACCCCGCCGCCACAACCCACGTTGCTTCTTCCGACACGTTGACCTGTGACATTTGCTACTGATAAGCTCTTTGCGATATTGGAAACCTATTAACACTAACAAGTAGCTAATAGGACAGATAGTTGCTGTGCTATACCTGTACGTTTACTCGTACCTATACTGTTTATAAAATATAATAAAAGTTTATTGTTTTGTAATCTTTGACTATTGAGATTATGGCCAAATAAATGTTCGTAAATACTAACCTCATTAATATTTAACACACTATTAGAATAACCTTTTTATAATAGTTTTAATACAATAAAGTAAGTTAACTTCATTACCTACTGAAATTAAGCGAAATTAAAAATGTTAGGTTTACGATACAACAAATGAAAATAATATTTTATTTTCTGTACTACTCAGGGTACAATAAAAAAATTATAAATATATCTACTGTTATAAGAAGTCTACCCGTCATTGTTTACGAATTAAAAACAAAGAAATTGTTAAATTTAAATATAAAAATGCATAGCAAACTTGATTTAATAGGTACTAAATAACTAATAACATTGATTCATGAAATGAAAATACAATAATATATGAAAGAACTGATGTGAAGGAGCAAGGGGTTAATTATAAATTAAGGCTGGCTGGTGGGTGTTGGGGGGTTAACTTGACGTCACAGAGCGCATGCGCGTGGTTCGCCCACGCGATCGCACGACGACCCGCCGCGCTTTCGCGCCAAACTGTGCTCGGTCGCGCGCCGGTTATAACCCTAACTTTACGATACGTAACTTCACTAACTTTACCACCTAATTATAATACTTCGCAGTGGTTCTCCAATATGGATTCAACCTGTAACGAAATGTCCCCGCCATCTAATCGCATAGCAGGTGAGCAACAACCTTGCATTTAACAAAAGCCATTATCTGTTAACCGTTTTCGTATTACTGACAATTCTAGAAAAGCGCGGTCGATGAACTTTGGCCTTCTCTTGTTTTTGATAAGAATTTTTTGTATTGCAGATAAAGCAACATTGTATTGTAAGAGATAAGTTCTTATAAATTATTATTCGAAGTTTTCTTTTTTATCGTCAATAATAGAAAAGTATTTGTTTATTTAGTCAATAACTTTTGAGAATCTGAACTCAAATGTCTACAAAGGACAATGGCGAACTTCCATCTCTCTCATAGGTTATGTTAAATTTTAGTTTTAATCGAATTCTGTCGTATACTAATTGCTCCAACAAATTTTTCTCTATTGTCCTTTAGTAGTTTTAGTATTTACGCAGGCATATTTTCTTGCAGTTACGTACTTTCGCGCCTTACTGACTGCACTGCAACTTAGATTTTGCCGATTGGATAATATGATTGGTTTTGGTAGTCGAAGTCATTAACACATATAGTTGTTAAGTATTTGCAAATATTATTATGGAGGGTAGAGGGAGAAGAAATTTCGAATATGTAATACTCCATACTCCAAACATTTTCTCTGGTTTACTTTTATTTACACAGTCATTTGATTGGCGACCAAGGTGTCATGACTTGATGAGTGTCGACATTCAGAGCGGAACAGCAGTTACTTCACCAGCGCCCTATAGCGCACGGTCACCCCGCTTCATTGAATCCATGCATGCATATTCCATTGTAGTGCAGCGATATCCGTTCCACTTTCGTTCACATCCTCCCACATATCAATGACCGCGCATAAGGCTACGCTTAATGTAAAGCCTTTTATACTAAATCCTTGGAAATAAAGTTCAATGCTCAAAGCTAGCAACGTAATGCAGACCGGTAAGAAAAGGAAGAACATATTTATAGAAGGAAGTTATTTTTGATTTTAGAATTTAATTCGTCGAATACAGTAAGAAATAATTTAGTATTTTATCTTCGAAATTTTTAAAACTACTTTCTCTCCAAATATTTATTTTCTAAAGTATCGACTGTTCTCATAACAACTGCAAAGTGCGAGTACCTACACTTAAGTCTAGAGCTCAACGCTAACTTTCAAGTGATTACATTTTAGGTCTAAAACATGTTTACCTATTGCTGGTTCGTTTGTCCTACAAAAATATATCATGTATGAAATTAAAACGAATGACTGCTTGACTAAATTGTGGATTTGCTTGGTAAACACATGCGAATCCACATATAAAAATCATGTCGATCTTAAAAACGCACTTCGCTCTAAACGCGATGGTATTTCAATCTTCTTCAGCGCCTTGAAAGGGTTCCTTTCAAGAAATTGTAAAGCGAGACTCCACGTCGCCCTACACAACTGCAGAAGGAAAAAAGTGTGTGACTGAGTATGCGCCTAGTACGCGTCTCTATGTAGGTACTTAGAGTGCATCGCTCCCGGGCGCCGAGTCGTCGCACTGCATATAGGCCAGTGCACGCGAATGCCCGGGCCCCGCCCCCGCGCACCCCGCCCGCGGACCCCGATGCACCTCGCGATTTTCCATTTCCAACACGGGCCCCGCACGCTAATTCTACTGCACTGATTGGCGACCTCACATTCTAGTGTCACTGTTGCATACGTGGTCTGGTAAATTTATTCTTTGTCTGTTGATAAGCCCCAAAATTATTACCATGAATGTAGAGTTCAATCTATATGTATACTTGAACATGTAGCGTTGTCGCGACAGACTCTCAAGCTTTTTGTGACCTCAAAGCAGGCAGAGCATTGGTGACTCTTCTGGTGTCGCTCATGTTTATATGTGACGGTGACCACTTACTATCAGGTGGCCCGTCTGCATGTCTGCTGGGATTGCTTTCTTAAAAGTATAACTTCCAAGAGTCAGACTTTTCTGACTCTTGGAATGTTCATATCTTTTATGAACATTTAACTGACATAATCAAAGCGCCTTACCAATACATACTTTGATTAGCACACAACGCGGTAATCTTTCAACTCATTCCACTATTATTGTCTGCTGTTTCTGTTAAATAAACGCTCGTTAATCACGCGGAAGGTTTGTCGGTATTGCAAAGAACACATGTGCTCTGTACTGAGCACGGGTTCAAAGAGCTCGATGACAGCGGGCGTGCACCGAGAACGTCGTAACAGTGCTCCGTGTGCGAGCGGTTACGTCGTTATGGAGGTAAAGCCGCGGATGTAGTTACAAGTTCCCGCGGTCGTTGCCCGCGCGGTGCGTGCGCGACTCCCCTATATCGGCTAACTGTGGCGCGGAAACTAATTCTCGCGCCCGTCCCGCACTCGCGCCACCCGCCACCCGCGCCGCCTGCCTTATGTATGACACACCACTAGCGACCGTACACTCGCTTATGCCTCAACTACGTCAGAGTTTGCATACTATGAAGGGGTGAATCGGCGTGCCAACTCGATCGTACACACGTGGACGACGCAATGTAACTTGGGGTGCGAGATATCGATCTGGGATCATAATAAAAACTCGACTGGCCAAATATTAATATGTAATAACAATGCAAGCCGAATGCGTGAACGCGGAAACGGTTGGGTGCCGTTACTTAACTGTATAGTTCTAGTCTAGAACAATCCTGTGCGGGCCCGGCGACGATAGGATCGAGCGACACGTCCTGAATTGATGAGCACTCTTGAAATATCGCCCACTGTTTTTACACGACGAAAATTCACATTTTCACCAACAAGCTTTTATTGTGTTCACAGTTAAAATCAGACAATAGTTTGGTAGGAACCAATCTATAATAATTTTGGCTCTAAATAGAATTATTTTTATTTTTCGAATAAAAACCATAAGCCAACACAACCAATACTAAAAGCTATTACTTGCCTTCAAGTAGCTAGGAGTGTAGATCCAAAGCTATTACTTACATTGGACTAAGTATTTAACAAATAAAATAGAACAAGCTATTTGATCATTTAAAAATAAAGTGTGAAGCCATTATGAAGGTATACTTTGGGGTTTTGTAAGAAAGTAGGGGGTGGCAAAGGGTGAGTGACCGCACAGTCCCCGTTTCGACGCAAGTGTCGCCCGCCACAAGAGATAATTCAGCCGTCTTTATGAATTTTATTCACAGAACATTACGTGTTTTTCATTCATAGAACGTTAAAACCAACACATGCCTATATTTCATATATCATTTCGTGTATTCGTTTTGGAACACTTAAATTTCATTTTTATAGGACTTTAACGAACGTCATTCATCGGGCTTTGTCAGTACGCCCTCGCTAAAATATTGTTTCGTTTGGTTTGATGCTTTTAAAAGTGTGGTATTTCTTTTACCTGTCCCACCAAAAACATAAATTTCAAATAGATTATGATATGAGTTATTAAGGGGTCAAAGAGGGTCTATTTTCGGTTTATTTAGTATGCAATAAAGGACTCTATCTATCTATCTAAAACTGACTCCAAATAACAAACAATTCGAGTACACACGTTTTCTTATTTTCTAGTTCTAGTCGACACGTTGCCCCGTTTCTAGATTAGTAGACCTAAATCAACATAGGAAATATAAAGGACATAATTTGTTACAACGAAGTTATTTAGACATATAAACGAGAACGCTGTAACACTTTATTTATTACTCGAATGACGTAAATGATGTCCTTGAGCCGAGTCACAAACATTGTGCAAATAATATCTAATAAGGAGGTCATTCACCCGACACTCAGCAATTGATTAAATCTTCAATGGGTAGAAAGGATTATGATAAAATATTTATTAATATTCTGAAAGAAAGGACGGAGACTTCTAAAGTTCTCTGTTCAGTAAATAATATTATACATATATAATGTATGTATAAGTATGCATGACTATTGACTATTATTAAGATGTTGAATTAAACTATGGCCTAAACCCTACTTATATTTAACTGTGATGAGTTGATAATATTAAATAAGTATGAAACTTGTCTTTCTTCAACAACAAATCATAATCATTTATATTGATGGCAGATGAATCATGAATGTCGTGTTTAATATTAGTTATCTACCTATCTATATGTTAGTATAATAAGTATAAGCATAATATTTACATAACTTGTAATATCGACTTTGTTTATAAAAATTGTGTAGGCCACGTGACTCATAGGCTACTTGTGAAGTTCAGCTGAATGATTATCTTTCCAACATAAGATTCATTCAGGATTCGATTTTTCTCGGTATCGGTCCAGTGAGAATGTTTCTGCTATTCGACGTTTATGAGACAGTGACTCATCTCTCTTTATTTGACAACAACGAAACCGTACGTTGACTCTCTGTATTTTGAAAGGTCTCTTATAATGTAGTCTCCACAGTCACCAGCGCCTCGTACTTAAAAAACAAATATATTTAAAAAATATAATTATTATAAAATAATTATGACCTAAAACAAACATACGATTTACCTAATAGTAAGTGGTTACCGTCGACTAGGAACAGGGAAAACATCAGAGAAACCGTCTTCGAAGGAGAGCTCTTTTAGCGCATTTTTCCCCAAAGAATTTCGTGTCGTAATCCGCATGGAATGCCATTATTACTAAATTAATTTCAGTTTGATTAAACTTGCAAATTGTTCATGAAACGCATAAATCCAGAGGCCTTAAAAAGAGTTAATAGGCCCTTTGTTTCGAACAAACAACTAATAGAATAAGAACGATATCAGTGACATACATAGCTTACTTGATAGCGGGGCTGCGATAGGCCGAACAAAACATCGCTTCGGTACATTGACCCAGAATTATATAAAAACCCTCATCGATTCCGATAATAACGTTATGACAATGACATTTCGTATTGATACGGCTTTGGGATGTTATAATAATATTATTATGATTCCAACACTGTCATATTGTATGTAAAAAATTTAAACAAAGGTAATATTGAATAGTTTAATACCGATAAAACCACCCTGCTCTCCTAGTACGAATAGTAGTAGATTCTTCTGTACCAGGACAATGTAGTAATAGTAAAATATATCTGCTTTACAAAGTTAGCTCCTATTGTAGAAAATACCTGAAAATTTGCGAAGCATAACATTTTTTAAAACCTATGGCATGTTATCGACACGGTTACACTACGCTATCATAATAACTTTTGAATTTGTTTTCGAATCCACTTATGTACTAAAAATTATATATGATGGGTTCATTGACATATCAGCGGTTGAATTCGTTTGGAGCCGTACGAACTGATGTCAACTTTCTCGCACTTACGTAACGCGGCTCGCGGAGAGATGTACTAGAACATTCGGAGTCATCGACCACAAACGCTTGCGAGTCTTGCGACATTCACTGCTACACCTTGTTTCGAGAACTTTTGTATCAATCATTTTAATTTAGTTACGTGGTATTACTACTTTCTTTAAGTGTATCATGGTTACTTTAAAAAGTTTTAACCGAGTCACTGTGTGTAATGGACGATTTCATTTTACTCTACTATGAAGCCATTAATTAGGTGAGGAAAGTAATTAAAAAATATAATTGCATACTATCTTTATTTATTTCAAATGTAACCACAGCGATTGAAAGTTAAATAAATCATCTTATTAATTTTTGTCACTCCACAGAATATGCACATATGTGGTATTTAGACGCAACTATAATAGCATTAGAAACCTGTCATGTTTTCATGAACTACAATGATGTTGATTGATACTCCTGGCCCAACTAGAAAAGAATTTCTTTAATTTTAGTCTTCATAGCTTGCAGTTTTATGGGTTCCTACAATGTGTGTTACGTACGGACACACATCCAATGCACAGATAAATCAATTTTTTAGACGACGGCAATTGAAACTGTTGGTATCCCACCAGTGGACGGGCTGGGTCGTCGCTCGCAGCGAGGTCAACGCCGTGGCGCCTTCGCCAGACGCTCGACTTAGCTAGCATTAGCATCTCCTGTATACACTATCACTCATTAATCCGTAACCATTATACCTCTCTGATATTTCTTAGCAAGCATTTTGAATACAAACATAACACGTGTAAACTGTAAACGGCAGAAACTGTAGAAGTTACTCGTAGTTACTACAGAAGCCTAAGTAAATTAAACTATTTTACGTGAAAGAACTTCAGGTATCATTTTTATAAACAAAATACACTTCTTTAGAGTAACCTAACTAAGCAACGCGATTATTATTAAATTTAAACGTCACAACAATAATATTATTATTTAATTGAATAAGACATAAACAAGTATGTTATCACCAAAACTGATTGTAAAGAGGTCAATATCAAAACAATAGTAGTACCTATTTATTCTATACATGAATAATTTATTGATTCTGTGTGTTTACTTTCTTCGATATCTGTTTTGTAGGTCACTAGAGGAATAAATATTCGGTTGTTGCTTGCCCTTTCGTAACTATCCCGGCGTTATCTTAGGACAATAGAGACGTAATTGAACGACATTTTTGACCACTTATGACAATACGACACTTGATTTAATTGTTGTTGTTAGCCTATATATTGCACTAAAGCCGTTCATTAAATAAATAAATTAATGGTATTTTGTACAAAAATAAGTAAACCTACTAAGTCTAACTTAATTATAAGTAAGATTAAGCATTAGATAGACTGTTATTTGTATGCTAAGAGGTTTAAATATGGTAAGCACTTAATGTTCTCGTAACACCTTTAGGTATACCTACCCATACCTATTTGTGTCAATAAACGATTTTGATTTCGTTGATATTTAAATCAATGGCAAACTAAAAGTTATGCTCCTACAAATTGCACTCGATCCAACTACGAATGTCCAGTAAATTTTCACAGTAGAACAAGAACGTGCTACGAATCTTGAAGATTAAGAGTACAGCACGCAGAAGTGAAGGGGCGTAGGTACTCATGACACACCAGCAATTATAAGTATGGAGGCGTCATTGAACCCATGTTATTGCGAAACAACGGAAACCAGTCCAGCGCCCCTCCCCGCGCTCCCGCGCCGCCGTAACACCTGCTGCGAATTTTTAAAATCCTAGATTATTAGTTGACATGCCATCAGCTTCCATGTTATGTGATACGCATAATTGGAGACCTCTTACATGATAACGATGTGCCGTCTCTCATCAGTAGGTACACTATTATTATCCTTTAACTTATTTAATAGTTTTATATCCATTAGGAATAAATTAAATAATAATTCAAATAAACGAAATCTAAATAACATTTAATTTTGAATATAAATGAATGTCCTTATTCGATAAACCAACCGTAATTTAAATGTTAATACCATTAAAAGGTTTACCACATTACCACGCCCGTGACATTTTTAATTGCACGCTTCCGGCATTACAACGTTTGTTGTTGCTTAGACTCAATAAAAACATTTCACCATGGCCAAGGGTTGGCTGGTGAAGAATGAAAGAAAATAATAATAATAATATGTCAAAAATAGATATCAATTTATTTAGCTTTTTATGTTTCTTAAGATTATAAGTCTAGGAAGATTCAGCGTTCCTCTGTTATGAAAAGATCGAAATATGGTACTACTAATATAACCTAACTCTACCCAAACAGGCATGGCGCATAGTTATAAAATATATATTGAATTGAAACCAAACCCTATGTAATAAATAAAACTTCATGTATCCTAATAAGCTGAATTCAAATCACAAGTGATCTTATGTAAGGTAAAAAATAAACGTGTTAACTATTATGCTGTCGCTACGGCCAGCGGTGGCGACCTAAAAAGCGACGTGCCTGATAGAGGTAGTCAGGGACAACGGCCGGGCCGCCTCATTCGCAGGAATTGCAGGTAGGCTAAGGGGTTAAAGAACTCCCGTGCACTATATCAAATACCATTGAACTCGCGTCGTCTTCCTCGCACACTGCACCGCCGATGCATCGCCCGCACGCCTGATCGTGCGAATCCTGTCCGAGTACGCGGCACGCATGCGTATGACATGATCTACTAGTATCTAGACTCTGCTATCTATGCGCTTACTCACATACGGTAACCGTGCAATCAACTCTTGCCCATCTATTTTTAAGGAGGGCCTTCCTTCTGATATAATTAAGCTGTTTTTCCTCTCCGACCTCAACGAACTCATTAAATCTGTAACAGTAATTTTAACGATTGTATCAATGTGGCTAGTATGCTTTTAAGGAGTATGAACTACGTTATCTTTAATCTTTTCACGATATATTTAAACTGTGTTGTTAACTGGTTAACGGCTATTTGTCTTGTCACTACAAATCTCTGTGTAGAAGCTTTCATTATATAGCCCAGATATAATGTAGAGCACATTAAAAATGTTCAAGTCACGCTGTTTCCGTCGCAACCTTTAGGAAATCAAGCCGAGTTACGTAATGGTGTGTAGCATAGCCCACGAGCACCAACCATGTGTCAATAATCAAGTTTAACGAGTGGAAAGTTCAAAGAGGACGTCGACATCAAGCAGCGATGTGACTAGCTCCGTCGGCACTTTGTCGTTCAGCCGCTAGAAAATCGCGTTAATTCGCATGATGGTTCGTTGCGTGGGAAGTGAAGGAGAGCAATGCCTTACAACCAGGAAGAATAGAATGTTATAAAATTTCATAGACTTTTACCGCCTCTCTAACCTTACAAGGATTCTATAGTTAAACCACCATCTGCTCTCAAGCCTATTCCTATAATATTTTAATCATAAATGCAAACTGACTTCATGCCTAAATATGTTTCTGTCTGTATACTTAACTTATACATAGGGTATAGATACATACAGGGCATACAGACTCGCACATAAAAATCGGTTCACAAACAAAGGAGATATTGGTACATACACTAAAAAAATAACAGTCGAACATAGAACGTTTTTCTTTTTGAAGTTGGTTAAAATAACACATTATATAATGTGTACACAAGTGAAGTTTTCATACGAATCATTACTTATAGCGATGGTTCTATAAACACATGCGTTCACGACAATAATTTAGCAGACAAAGCGATAATTCCAAGGTAAAATGATAAAATGTCGTTGAACTTGATAAAATGTAATACAGTGTCACGTAGATGTAAGAGTTGTTTCAGGCTAAATTATAAATACCAAAACTTTGAAAACTAAACTAAAAATTACATAATGTGACCTATTAATTACTTACGAAGTAACGTACTATTTATTTTACATTCTATTGCGTATTAAGAGGCAGATACATACATACAAGTATACCTGCTACTTTTTTATAGCATGGCGCTGACATTTGATCCTATTGCCTATTAATTACTCGTAATTCTGATTTAGTGACTGCCCACTGATCTCTTTAAACACTGTGCACTTTTTTGTATTACGGAGTAAGTGCATGGTCATTGTACATAGTAATTTACCCATTTTTACTGACATTGTAGAAAGTCATGCTGAAGCGGCCATCTTAGCCCTCAAGATTGCAAATGTATTAAGGACGTTACCAATTCTTGAAACCATTTAACGTCAAAGTTTAATATAAAAAGAATCAACAAAATCGGTTTACAAACAACGGAGATATTTGTAAACATACATAAAGAAAAGAAAAAAATACATGCCTACAGCTGAACATAAGAACCTCATTCTTTTTGAAGTAGGTAAAAACTATAAAAAGCACATTGCCTCGTTGCCTATTCATTAAAAAGTTCTTTTTAAATTCAAGCATTTTTCCCTCTACAATACTTAAAGATTCGCAAAATATCAACTAACTCAACTTATAATCGTCGCAATACTGTCATTTGAAGGGGAAGTATTTCAATGTCTGCACCAAATAAAATTAGACAACCTGGTAACCTTTTTCTAATGTTTTCCCGGAGTGCTGGAAATAGCTTCATGCGAGCATGCCTACACCTATTACATGCAGTTGTGTGCGTGGCGTAGATAGACGTGTTATCTACATTGGCACTTGTTTACCGCGATCTGCAGGCAGACCTTGAATTCGGCAGCGGTCACTGGCCCGAGGCCTCGCTGGCTCGAAAATCATAAATTTTATTATTATCGGCCCCGAATGGCCGCTCTGTGAACTGCCAATTTTTTGTTATTTAAGCTAAAATAGAATACCTATCACTATAGAACCTCGATTGAACGGTTTCCAATTAGGAAATGTCTTATATTGGCTGTTATTTTAAAATAATTGGCCAAAATATATAAAAATAAAATAAAATAAAAATATTTTTATTTTTCATAATAAGGTATTTGTATACTTACCTACAATCGATGAACGTCAAATAATAGTACATGGGCTTTAAGCGCCCTTTTGGCTATGGTGGGCCGGGAGAAAAAAGCCGGCGGAAAAAAACTCTCGGCACTATCCTTTTGTATTCCTAGTATTCTGTGCTATGTGCGATACTTCAGTGAAAAGGAGTTCAGAAATTAGGATTCAGAAGAAATAATTATACTACATACGAGTATTATACGATATTCAAATTTAGTTGAAAAACAAAACCTGCCCAGTCCGCCATTTTCAGTGTAAAGACCGAGATCGTGGGCTTATTACCGTCGTCGGTTGCGTGTGTGCCGTTGTAAGATGCCGAATTCTTGACTGTGTGTTGGTGATTGGCAATTTTGGTGGCGGGCTCAAGGACGACCAGTTCGGGTTCAGTAGCCACCATCGACTGTGAACGACACCATTTCGAACATTGACCTTCTGCGTTTCCTTTGCCACATCGAATAATACCCACTGTGGATCAGTTAAAATACCTACATACACAATTGTGCGTGGTACACAAAGCACCTTTAATCGACTTTGACTTAGAAACAATACATGCATTAGCATGTAGTTAATTATGAAGCTACGGTCAATGCCCTGATGATTTCTAATGACCTATACTGTACGTTCATTTTAAGTATCTAACACAATATGTGCATGTTAAGTGCTTAAGGCAGTGTACCTAACATTCGATCGTTATATTAAATGTTACCATTAGTTATACAAGTAAATAAGAAGTAACCTTTTTCTATTAGTGCAGCTCACACTCTCTCTGGTTATAAAATTTTACTATGCTTACCAGACCTGGTCATCAGGTCCTGAAACTCCGTAACAGATAATTGTAATCTAATTGCGATTAAAGAAATGTGTTGCTATCATTCGTCATTAGGCAGTGATAGACAACTTCTGTGCAACGAATTCTAAAAGTACTTTCTTTCTATAGCATATTTGGGACACTGGCTCTAAAATAAGTAGATATTTGAAGTTTGTAGTAATAAATAATTTTTGATTTTTGAGTTTGAAGTCGGTTTTACAATACAAGTGTGTATTAGTCGGCTTAAAGTTAATGGAATATGAGTTTCACTTATTATATTATAACTTTATTCAACTAGTAAATTCTGTTGATCACAATAAAATATCCATGGAACCTCTCCTAATACTTCTTTTATAACTCTTTTGAAGTAAAACTTAATGTATTTTCCCTCTGTTTCAGGTAAGCATCAACATGGACACTGGAGTAACAGTCTCCAAGTCTTCGCGAATGGCATGGGTAAAGTGGTATTCTCACAAGTGGTGGCTCACAATTTATGATTGCACGTAATGCGTTCTCGTTAGAGCACAATGCACCAGGCTGCAGTGGTGGTGTGGTGTCAGTCACCCCGTTCTAACGGGGCTCGCCCTATAACTGCTCGCGACTCGCGAACAGTCGTCAGCCGCGCCGCAATTGTCGTGAAATCGCTTACTAATGCAACTGCAACTGTATTCATAATGCATACGTAATAGTCCTATCTAGCCTTCAAGCGCCATGGAGTCGCCATTGCCGGTTAGGTATTGAAGGACGTGTAGTAATTCATGTGAAGAACATTTTAGATAACGTCAACTTGAATGCTCTACGAGTATTTTAACATTGTAAACTTATACCTTTTTAAGAAGTAGCACTGCCAATTTCTACTGCCCAGTTCTACCGCAAAGCAATTAAGATATTATATTTCGATCAAAAAGGGATGTTTGCTACCCCAACTAGGACTAAAGATAATAAGTGCACTTAGTTTAATACGGCCATTATATTTATTTGTTAGTTTTAATTTACATATTTTGGAATAATCATCCTTGTTTACAATATAATATCATAAAAACACTGCAAAAAATTAAATGTCAACAAGTAAATCAAACAAAAATAACTAATAGCACATTTATGTCATTCGAATGGTACATCCATTGCATATTCGATTTAACTGAATAAATCCTAAATTATAAGAATAGCATATTTTGAAAATATATAGAGGCTTCCCGCTGATATTTTATCATTAACAAACTGATTTGAAAGAAGATCCCTTTTCGCGATATCGTTTAGCGAAGACACAATGCTCCGACTATCTGGGAATGTCGGTTACGGACCCGTCTTCACAAAAGGAAGTTAAAAAACTAATCTTTGAACAGTTCTATCCCAATTTTTTACACCCAAAAAGTTTCGATTAAACAATCGTTTCAATATTTTTTACACGTTCACAGAAGAGTTAGACGCTTGATCGCAAAGCTTGCACAAGGATGCACATTTTTAAGCAAAAAGTTGGACTTTACCTGTTAGTGAAATCCGAGATGAAAAGAAAGGGTACATCGGTTGGCATCGCCATTTTTTAACAATACGCAAGCGAATCCGAGTTTACCTGATTTAAAAAACAAGGTAAAAATTGGAATCGAAATTGAAAGGAAGTTAAAGTAAGGGTTAGCGAATCTTTATTGTTATAGCATGGGTTCAGCAGATGGTATTCAATCGCTTCGTTGCTCTTTATCCCTGAGATAATATGGGTCACGACCAAGCGGTCATACAATTTGTCTTCCTTAACCCACATACATAGGAAACAAAAAACTTTTTGTTTCAGTTGCCCTTGTTATTTAACAAAGACGCACGAAGAGTTACAGAGTGACTTATCAATGCTTAATATTATTATGGTAATAAAATGATCCCTTTACTAAAAAAATCATTGAAACTAGGAAAACTTGCGACCAACTTACATTGAATCCACGAATCCACCTCTCATACAAATCATTACTTGATTATTTATGTCACGTAATTCCTTCTGAGCATGTGTTGTCGAATTTATTATCGAATTTAAACGGTGTACACTGTACAGTGTTTATTTTATCTGTATGATCTTGTTTTGTCTTGAACGAAAACTAACGAAGTCATCATATAGGCATAGATTTTAAAACGGTTTTATTTTCGGTCTCACCGCTGGATGTGTCTTAAATTTTACCAAAAAATTCTAAGCAAAATTATAATGATTTTAATTATAATACTTTTGTTGACATATGACATACTAATCTCGATACTCAACTATGTAGGTACTCATAGGCTGGCAGACAGTGGCATTAAATCTTCTAGAGAACAGTTTAAAAAAGTTAACTTTTTTTTTTATTTTTGGAATGTACTCTTATACCAATCCAATTACGCAGTACAGACTACCACATTTTTCATTAGTGGACTTTTAATTCCGCGGACAATTTCCTGTTTTATTTTGGTTATTTACCAAGGTTGATGGTGAAGTGGTACAGCGAGAGTACACCGTTACACGCACTGACGGAGTTGAGTGCTCGCGCTCGCGGTCGCCGACACCACCAGTTATTACCGACGTCCTCACTGGCAACCCATAGCTAATTCTTTACTACGCCTTTATTCCCATTAAACAGATTCCATTTCTAATATGTTTGATATTTTTGTACAATATTTTACCACAGAAAATTTGCATGAAAGTGAAATCGGCATATGCCATTCGCAAACTACCCCGTATAAAACGTGGCACACGACCACATGTACTCGTAGATATCGCCACGCGTACGATAAGTACACCTTGTTGCTCTCTTCCGTGTTAAAAAATACTTACCACAAAAGATTTAAAAAATTTGAATGAACGTCCCAAGCACCTTTTACTAATAATATGATACCGTCTGCTGCCACGTTTCACCACCAGATGGGAAACGAGGAAGTGTGCACACAATACCATCAGGCCCAAAAATAATTACCGATTGCCAAAAATCGAAACCGCTTTTTAAATAATAATCTCCAAAATACGCCTCGCCAAACGAGTGGGCGGTACACTCCAAACTGTCTTTAATCATACATAGTCGAAGTGGAACGGTTGCTTTATTGTCATGTTTTAACATAATAAGCTGCGTTTTTTATCGATAATTATAATCTACTCTAGTATTTATGGTGATAGAGATGAAAATAGATCGCTAAAGGTAACGCGTTCGATTAATATTATTATTTATACACATGTACCTAAACATGATATTTACGCACGACGCACGATTATATTACCTACTGACGAAGAGTTTGATGAACCTACAAAATAATGAAGCCACAGTGGCTTATATAAATTAGTTGTATATAAAATTTGATTTTGATTATCGTGATGTTATTGTTATAGAGTACGTGTGATATGTTTGTCAAGAATATTTAATGTGAGTTTTATAATGATACTGGTATTGTGCGTCCATGTATTTGTTTAGTTGAAGTAGGTACATAGGTACTTAGATACAGTAGCACGACTCGGAAAAAAGCAATCGAAACCGGTCTGTGATGAAATGAAAGTTGGTTATAGGTAATACTCGTTACTTTCTCCAGCCTGCTGAATACTCGAACTTTAACCACACAGTGTGTTAAACCCTTTCCTGTTGCTAAATGGTTTGAATTATGTAATAAGAGTATAATAATAATGAAAGTAAGAGCAAATAGATTAACCAGAACGTACACGTATAGGTACATAGTGTACAGTACAGTACATAGCTACATTACATAGGTAACTACCGTACTTCAGAAATGTTAGATATATTATGGAGCTCATATTAAATCCGAAAGATTTCCATAACATCCCTACATAGCTAAAGTAGTAATTAAGTTTAATTTGTATTTTCTACAATCTTTAATAGTTACATCTTCGTCTTGGCCCTCAATGGTTGCAAGGAGAAGCTTAACAATAACGTAAAAAAAAAGTATTTTTTTTGTTTTGTTAATATCAGTTTCCGAATATATCCCATATTTAGTTAACAATTTAAGAAATTTTTTATTGATGTAGGTACCTAAGTATATTTTTGTGGCTGTTATGTGCCTTTTAAATATACCTAGTTAGAAGAATCAAACCACCTTCAATAATATCGTATTTTGATACGTTTGATGTCGTTGATCTATTGGATATTAATTCACGTTTATCGTATTTCTGCACTAGTCGTCTATAACGCTGAATATATTTGCGCATCGTATATGAATAAATACCTATCTTATAATACAGTCCAATTTTCGTAGTATTCCGTCCGTTTGAATTTTATCTTGAACAAAATGGAATAGAGGGACATATTGTGGCTCTACTTTTTATCGACTTCAAAATGGTGGAGGTTCTATGTTTAGTGTTATAAATTCAAACCGTAGTATAACTACCTATGTACTTTAGCTTGGTCAGACTCAGAGGAATTGTTTTTATGTATAAATAAATATTTTTCCAGAATGTTAACTAGACATTTGTTGTGTGACTGTAATTTAGAAATTTCATAATTCCTACATCGGCTTAATAATAATTATATTATTATTAGCTTTATTATTTTACTTTTTAATTGGAGATCTAAAAACATGCAATTTTTAATTACCTGCTGCGAATAAAAAATTGTAGAGAAACCTCTTTAGATGTCCGGCATTTAATTCCAGTTCTAAAGAGAATTATTCCGATGATGACTAATTTTTATTTTCCTCGTAAACTAGTGACCCGCCCCGGTTTCGCATGGGTGCAACTCACATAATAGGTACATATGATGTCCTCTTTGGTGATAGTGGCTCTATCCAGATTTTTTTGTTTTAGTATCAAATATTTTTTTTTATATGATTTGACATGATAAAATATTTATAACCCCAAACTTCGGAGTTCAGAAGTTATGAGGGAACAGATAAACATACAAACATAATTGCATACTCAGAAACATAACACCTACCGATAGTACCGATACTATCAATTAAAATCCAAACCCTCGTTTTTGCTTCGTCGTAATCGAGTAAAAACTGTATGTACGAGTGTGTGGATAGTGTGGGGACATCAGTCATGCTACCTTTTGTTGAGGTCGCAGCACAGAACACTAAACTCCTCGCAGATATTGTGATAGAGTATCACGACACGACACGATTCACGTCGCTTTACGTTCTACCTTTGTCCAAATAGGAAGCTGAGCTGTGATCTGACAAGTCCTTGTGCGGATATTGCGGATTTGTATTAACAAGGTACATTGAAATCTATCTAGGAAGAAGGCGTTCAGAAGTGGTGATTTAAATAAAGTCAAGGATGATTTGCGTCGCAAACAACGACGGGGTCAGTAACTCGGCGCAACTGCCGAAATTATCGCGGGCCGTACACGCGCCGCGCGGCCAACGAACGAACCAAGGCCATAGTATCCGCCGCCCGGACCCCGCTCTTCCCTCGCCTCCACCACGCTCCTCCAGCTCCAGCCTTCAGCACCCTCCTCACCTCAACACTCAACAAACGCCTCATTTATATGGAAGAATATCTGTGCATCTGAAGGCTAAAAGGACACGGTGATGACGCAGTTGTAAAGAAATCAGTATCTTGTAATAAAAATTATGTGGTACCTAATATAGAACTGTAGTTGTTGCTACTGCTGGAAAACAAGGTGGACATTGAAGCAATACAAATTGAATCATTTGTTTACTAATAATGTAGCAAGACTGTGCAAGGTACTCACGTAATATCCAGGGTAACATGGAACACTGAAATTTGTTAACGTATATTGTTGAGATGAGAGCACTGAAGGTTGGCGGGTGCGGAAGCGGCGACGGGCGCGGGGCGAGGGGCGGCAGGTGGCGTCAACGCGCGGCCGTGAACTTTCTTCGGACACGTTTTCAGGAACGATGCTGCGCAATATTCCGCGCCAAAGCCTGTCGAAGCCCCTCTCCGCGATCCCCTTCACACCGTCCCACCGTACCCACTTACGAATTTCCTAATCGACGCCTTAATTATTTTCAGGAAAACATAAATACGAAATTGCTACGTCTGTCTTAGTTCGTGACGTGGATGGATAAAATTTATCTTCCCATATTTTTAGCTTATGCTGAGAAGGGCAAACTATGTACGAAAACTGTACGAGGTGTTTTTCTCCTTTTTTGATATCATTCTTTTGACTTTAAAATATCTGAGAGGCATTTAAGAAATGTATTTAGCGCAAAATTCGGAGTTTCAAGATAACTAATGCTTTGTTTACAAAAACACGGAATAAATCAGTATAATGAAGCGAAATTTCCTGAATTCTAAAGAAATGAGGACACGTATGTTTTGTTTTCGTGTGTAACTTGAAAGGTTAAGTTATAAGTATATACCTAATATAGAAGGATTTATTTAAGTCTTCTCAATTTGCCTAATCGTTATTCATATGGAAACAAAAGATAACCAGAACAAATAGGGTCAAACCAAAATGTCAAACAAATGTAATTAACGAAACCACAAAATTATGATATTGATATAAAACCAATCACTTGTCTCGCTCTCGACATTAATGAGGGCGAGCAAATTAAATGTAACAGTAGGAAACGAACGCGGCATACTTCCTCATTCTTGTCCCTGTTGTGTAGAAGTGAGTAATGCAACGTAACTTGCACACAGTGAACGGGTTATACAACCGCGGTGCATCATCGGCCGAGTGCGGCAGCCGCCCGCGCCCGCTCCCGCGCCGCTCTGATTACGCACACCGCACACACCACCGCCGCACCAGTTCCAATACCTCACTTATTCTCACCGCACCATCTACCACTGGCTCTGTGCTACAGATCCACTGCCATCTTGTGCCAATAGCCGATTTCAATGCTCCAATTGGCACATTCTTGTTAACTTACGTTTCGCTCAGCAGACTCAGATAAACTATATGTGTTAGAGGAAATTGCGATTTGGCGGTTACTTCTCATTCGGTGTTCCTTAACATAGCTACGTAGACTAAGTAGTCGATCGTATGTAGTCGTCCTTTAAGAGCAGGAAGTCTGGCATCGAAGTAAATATCAAGGCAAGCAAACTCGTGAACCAAAAGAAGAGAGAAAGGAATTGTTACACTCTCTTGTACTCGTATAAGAAACAACAATGAAACCTAATTTTTTTCAATTAAATTAAAAAACTTAGTAAGGCAATTTCGATATTTAACTGAAAATCATAATTCATTGGTCCTAAATAAATATAAATCTTTAAATTAAATATAAAATTTGTTTTCTTTATAGTCATAAATCGATCTGTTTTGGAACTATAACAATAAAGTAATTTGTAAAGTCGTGTTTTTTTGTGTATTTTATCGATCGTGATGTGTAGGTACCTACTTGATAATACACACTTCTATCACTTATAAAACATTGACAGACAATGAAATTAAATTTAAATCATAAAAGTTCTGTTACAATTATTATGTACCTACTGCATAAGGAGTAACTCAGGCGCAAGTTAAATATTGTCCATCATTTTTCTTTGTCGATGATGAATTTAGGTGACCCTTGATTGCTCTTATACTCGTACTTACTTGTACTAACGACATTCTACATATAAATATTTGATTACGCTGTCAAATATTAATTTAATATATAGAGCGTGTCAATATTCACATTACTTTAGGATTTAGTAGTTGAAATCTAACTCAATGGTACGCCGCATTTCCTCATTTGCTTGACATTGCCTTGAAGTCAGTGTTGCGGTTAATTCGGTATTATTTGACATTGAAGCTCAGATAGTAGGGTGAACTAGAGTGGGGACTACCAGGAAATTCCTTCAGAGTCATCAACATAATAGAACGATTCATTTTCCAAACGTCGCCACCAAATATTTTGCACATTTAACATAGGTACCTACTCGTAAACAAAATCCTTCTTAATAAATACCAATGTAAAAAATATGACTACCGTTTGGTCTGAAAACTTTTATGTCGTAATATTTAGTTATATTATGATCATAATCATAAAACAAACAAAAATTTATTAACGGACATAGGAAAATCACACTGTAGAATCTCGTGGTTTCTGCCAAGAGTCGGTTTTCATTTAGCAATAACGTACCTACATTTTGACTGAATGACTAATTAATTTGTGCAGATTATTTATTATGGAACACAAATACCTATTGTCTTATTATATACCTAGGTGAGACACCTAGGTACATAATCCATCACTGATTGGTACTGTTGGTTTGGTACTACATAATCGTAATAAATATGTAGTACCTAATACCACTTAATTTCAGTACGTACCTACCTAAATCGGGATATTATTCGTAGATAAACTATGTAAAAAAAAAATTTGGCAGATTTTAAACATTAACACGTAAAATCAAGTCACTAAGTTCTATAAAATTAAAAAAAATAAAATCAATGCGGCGAAACAAATGTGTAGGCACCTATAGAAAATAAATACCTATCCAGGTGTATATTTAAGTTGAATGTTTGGGGCCTCAGGCAGCCGCCATGTAGCTATTAATTGAGCACAGCCGACAAATTGACCTTGTCCTTGGCCCGGGTTGCCGAATCACCCGAGGTCGCCAACGATTGAGCTCGTCCGGATCGCACGCTCTATCACATATTCACATACCGACCCGCTGCTCGTCGTATTGTCGGGTCATGCGGACTCATGCGGCATGCCGACGGCCGACACTCCGACAGTCGACACGTCACCAAGGCGATGTCAAGCAACACGCATTCAATATCTTGCCTAGGTACCTACCTATTACTTTTTAATAAACGTCTTTTTGCGGACAATTCAATGGAGGGTCTTTTAATTGATATTTTAAATGACTTTTCTAGAAAAGTAACAAAGGTTTACCTTTTCTTAGATCAATAGTTAGTATTGATTTAGGTAGATATGTATATAATTCGAACAACACTTACCCATTCCAGGTATGTTTCATACATTGAATGTACTTTAAAAATCGTATTACGTCTCTTTACCTATTATATGTAAAGTTACAACTTAATAATGTAATTGGAAGAGGTTATTTTCATTGACATGTTTATATTTATAACATAATTTTTATTCTTTTATCTCAACTAGTATGAAGTTTATGCGGTATATACTGGATATTAAATGTAAAAATTAAATAAACTTTTTTATTATTTGTAAATACGCCCTTACATGCCTTAAAAATATTATTGCAATGAAGGTTTTTTTGTAAACCATGAAAGTAAATCAATAGTTTATAATTCATAAATACAATATAAGATATTTTGTATATAATATTAGTTACGTGTATCTCAGATTATGCATAGTTTGTAGGTCTAATTTTTTATATTTTATGCATGAACAGTTCGATCGCGTATGTAGAAGTGGTGCGCAGGCGCAGTGTCGTCAGCGTAAGCACCGGGGTAATTGACTCGCGCTGACCTCGCGCTGCTTCGGAAAAACTCGCCCGAGCTCGGAGCTCTTCGCTGTTTCACGTTGTAAGCTTTTATATTACGCCACAATAATACATATACATGTTTATTATAAAATATATATAGCCCAAGATGTCTGATACATAAATATTACATTTAGAACAACCAAGTCTGGTTTTTATATAAAGTAGACAGAATCTTTCGATTCGACTAGACCAGAAAACGACATTTTATGGGTAACGTTTATAATAATAATATGCAAATAAGTGCTGAAATAATGTCTATTTTATATTAAAGGTGTTGAAGACGACAGAAAGGTTTTTTTTTATATTAGGGTTTTGCTACTATTGATTTTTGCTTATACATTTTCGGACTAATTATAATCTTATCTTTTTATTAAACTTGTTTTCGTATAGACCGACCCCTCGTCCTTTACAAAAGGGATTGTTCAGAAATATAAAAGGATTGAGTTTTTTAAATAATTTGTCCTTTTTACTCAATGGATTAAGTTTGTTTGAATTAGTAAGAATTTCGTGTTGGAAAAGTTCTTGTTTCATATTTGGAAAAATACCATTTTTTAAAGATAGGTTTTTCAAGTTATTTTCTGTTATATGTTGAATTCCGTTAAATGCATTTAACTATAGATATGACTTAATTTATTGGCACGGTTGCGAAACCACATCGGAAGCGTTTCCCCACAAAGCAGGCTCTGAAAATGTTTACACGTCTATTGCGTATCGCGTACAATAACAGCGCAGTCCACTATATAAATGGGAACAACAACAACAACAACAATCGAACGGATCGTGTTTCAAGTGCGCATCATGTAACCGCCTGTCTCAGCAAGGCCTTGACCGCGACTCGGACTAACATTCGGCATCGCCCGATCGACCGACGTTTCTCAGAATCTGCAAACTAATCGAGACCCGCCATGCCATCCTCCGATTACAACAGTTGACTACAGTATTGCGTCTTTGCTAATGTTTATTTTGAGAACACGTGATATCTTATCCCTTAGTCCTTACGTAACGAATGTTAAACGATATTTAATTTCAAATATACGTATCAAATCGATTTCATCTATGCAAATATGTCCTATCTATAAGCACATACTTTTATTTACACTTTGCTTTGTTCTTTTGACCTGTTGCAGAGTTTTATTTCATGTTCGCTATTCTTTCTATAGTGTTTCTACGCATAATAAGTGTCTTTTTGCAAATCGAAACCCATTAACCTGACACCACATTACAAACTGCTGAAATCTATTTATAAGTGCGATAATGGAGATCATAAATAGTGCTACTAGGGTAGCCAGGTGCCCGTTATTTTCGGAATGTCCACATTTAAGGCATGCTACAAAGCAATAAATAAATATATTTATTTAATACATACCAATTATTCCATACGTATGGTCGTATCAATACTAGAGAAGACACAGCGAATGAAACTTTTATAACGTTTTGATTTAAATTAGTCCTACAGCTTAGATTCACTCTTAAAATGAAACATGGACATTTACGAAGTATGAAAAAATAGATTTATTTTATTTCTTATTATATTGTCCCAAGTTTTAATTGAATCTTTCTAGTGACTCTATTGTAGAGCCGTTGGATGGCGGTGGGCTAGCTGCCTATTGTCCTGCGTCCTTGGACCTTGGTCCAGCGGGAAGGCCGCCCGCTTCGCCACTTTATTACCTTCACAAAGGACGCTGTAACGACCCTGCATAATTCTAACGTCTTTATCGTATTTTTCTAAAGCGTGAAGATGAAAGGACGTGGTCGTATTGTTTTGGGTACCGAAAATTTACATCGATAAAGAGAGTTTCGTTCTCTTATGAATTACAAAGTTAAGATTTGAGGTAACAAATAGCGTCGCGATTACTGCGCGTTTTTGTCCTTCAGCATTTTTTTACCAATCCATTTTAATTCCATTAACACGGAAATAGAAAAAACGGAAGCCATAAATTGCAAACAATATGGTACTCGACCAAGTTTTTCAGTATGATGCAGTAAAAAATTCGTCTGATCCATCGAGATCGTCAAAAGTGAATCGGCCCCATTTACTGCGGTCACATTGAACAATGCACTATAATACATGTGGCTACCGACTGACGGGACGACACCCGTTCCGACTTTTTATATCAGCAGGTAATTAACTATTATAGTCTCTATTACTTTCACAATACAGTTCATTTTTCTGGAAGCAATTGGACACTTCAAACAGCCGATGTAATTTAATACTAACGTCCCAATATTAAAAGTGAGGGCAGCGGAAGGAAGTAAAAAAATTGCGCTCCTACTCACTTTCACGTAATTTTATTCGAAGTGTACATATGCTACCTTTTTTTACTATTTGTGGATTAATAACTTTTCAATAGGAAACTTTCGATAACACATGCTTCATGACTACATTTTTTAAAGTAATTATTAGAAAAATATTAAAAATACATATTTTTCGCAATGAAATTTTAACCAGGATTTCAACATAACTAAATTAGTAGGTATTTCACATCAAATCAAAAAAGTTTTTGGGTCAACGTGAAACTTCTGAAGTTGCAAAAAGTTTTTAATTAGATACCTAACAAATGTTGGTACGGAAAACACCAATCGTTTTTACGCAAGCCCAGATTTCTATTCCGTATTCCGTCATCCCCATCACGTGGGATTACAGTTGTGAAGACTTTTAAAAAGCGTCCTTTTTAAAGAAAAAATTACCAAAGCGATATTTTTAAAGCAAAAAGTTCTAATAATAGCTAATAATAACACGTGACCATCTACGGTGCGTGTTTAACCCTTTTTAACATTTTAGGTTACACAATACACAACTGCTAATATTAGGTGTCTACTCTTTTTATACTTGGTATTATCTATGCTCTTTTTAAATAAACGTACTCGAGAAAATATACTTAAAACAGTTTAAAGTATCTACTACTACACTACTTTGTTAACAATAAATACAATAATACAGAATTAAAATGGTAACTCTACCTACATTTTATGACAACTGAAACCCAAAGTAAGCATGGGCTGCAGAGTTAGTATGTAGTTTATCATATTATAAGTCAATGATTTGTCTTTTTCACAGGTTTCAATATACATATCTAGTGTGACGTCATCAAATTTTTATATTTGATACTACAATACAATGTATGGATACAATTTTGTAAATATTTTCTTCTGGCGCTCTTATATCAAAAACTGGTACCTACCACACCTTATTAACATAAGAAAAAGAAGGCTATAAAATATAACATTGAATAAACATTTATATCACGATAAAAACATAATTATATCTATTTAATAAACTTTTTTCCTGACAAAATACCACAATTTTTTTTATTGTTAATCTGGACTACTTACTTATTATTACATAAAAATAGCCATAAATAATTGAAACTTACAGAAAGTAGTGGTGGTGAGTGGTGTGTAATGTGTATATTAAAGTAGAAATGTGACAGGCGCTTGCGCGGGCGGCGGCCTTGACCGGCCTGCGCCAAAATTTCCCGGTCGTTCACCCGCGCCCACCGCCACTCGTCTTTATCTCACGTAAATAACCGCCATGCCGGCCCTAATACGACTCTACTACGCAGGAAACAAGGCTTATATTCTCACTTACTCACGCTCTGTTATATAAAGTTAAATCATGTACCTATCAGTTAAAGAAACTTGTTTATCAATAAGCTCCTGAGGCGTTGTCAGGAATATTATTGCGTAGTAACTTTACGGGTATACCTATTACCTATTTTATTGTGACGTTATTATAACACCGATTATTTAAACTAGTGTAGTGCAGTGATTACCTATAAAATATTAAAATTATCTAGACACCGTTTTCGGCCCGCCAAATATGAACGTCCCATATTAATTAGTTTTTTCAAATTGCTGAAAATAATGAGTGTGTAGTTTCTCGATTATACACAGAATGATAACAGTCTCTACCTACAATACCATTTTGATGTGTTATTAATGACTTTTGTAATTCGGGGATCCCTTATCGAAAAGAAATGGTTGGTGAGAGTAAATCCCGGAAGTGTGTGCTAGGAGGGAAACAGGCAAGCAGGCCGGGGCGGCAGCGGGTCACTCCGTCACGCGGCGACCTACACAGCGTTCGCCATCCATTAGCTCGATTTCGTGTTCAAGTTCACTCGCGTTCCATCACCAAAAATATTTTCGTAGTGTGACGCAACCGCCACGGCTTCGGCTGCGTCCTGCTCGAACACTCGGCCCGGTCCTCAGTCCGCACCGCTCTCGCGCGACCTTGGCCGCCGTGCGCCCGCAAGGTTCGGGTCTTCGAACTCGAGCGCGCGAGCGGAGTCGCGGGACGGGGATCTCCGTTCCTCCAATAGCTGGC
>DWAV01000115.1:0-28348 GCA_018231305.1 Noctuana lactifera
CCAAATTTATATAGGTACCTACATAATTATAATGCCGGTTGTATCACCAGCAGGTTAATCGCCAAATTGATTGGGGACACCGTGAGTAACGCTCCGCTACATTTTGTTGTTGAGCGTTGGGAGTCACCCCAAGTTGGGGCGCCTGTAACTTTATACTTATAATCTTTGGGCGACTAGATAGCCTTAAATAATACCATAATTATGCAAAAATCGAAAATAATTTAGAAGTTATCCAAATGTTTACATTGGAACGAATAATGCTCACAGCAAAGGTTATGTTAAGTATAAAGGGCTCACAGTGATTAGATATTACTTATTAGATAAAATGTAAACTTGTAACGCCCTTAGCGAGTGCTAAAAATGGATCGTATTAAATTGCTGGTTGATATTCTAATGAGGCTTTTGACTTTTGTAGTGTTTACTAAACATTTTAACAGAATGTAGCTTTAATCTGAATATAAAATTAGATATCCAAAATGTAAAGACAGGTATCCCGGCAGAATAATAGGCCCGCAACGCCTACAAAATTTTGTTATATCACTATGCAATGAAAACCAGGGTTAGTTAGTTAGTTATAAGCTGTAATTTGATAAAACATACAATTTTGTAATATATGAAGTAATGGCAAATTTCATTTTATATAAAAATAAATAATAAAGAAAATAGTTTAGGATACTGGTAAGTGCAGTGGTTCGAGACTTGATTCCCCCACCCTCGTCTATTACTGTGAATTCTGATTTGTCTTAAAACCCAGTTAAAAAATAAGTTTTCGCACACCTACATTTCATGACGTTTGTTTACATTTTGGACATTAGGACTGTAAGTCATGGAATTTTGTTATAGTTTATCTCTGAAACCAATGAAAAACTATCCTGAAATTTATGTGAGAAATTGCTATCAGGAATGTGTAGTGCATATTATGGAAAAGATAAATTTAAGATTTTAATTTTTTAGGTAGGTAGTTTGGTACAGTAATCGAATAGGAAATTAAAAATCCAGACGTAAGAAAAGTTACTAAGTAGTTTTATGTATTTTTATTGACAAAACATGACAATGTTATGTATGTTTATTACGAACTGAAATTATGTACAATACGCAAGTATATACTAATAATTACTGATTTACGCACACATTGTATATAAGCAGAACCGTACTTAAGTAGAATAATTATTATAATGCAACAAAAATAGACACCATACACAGTGCCAAGCTATTACGTGCGATGAGAAATTTATTCAACTACTATTATAATTCTCAAGGATTAATCATATCTTAATTACCTAATTAAATATTATGTAAATAGACAACCTATTAGGAAATAAATAGATCAATCAAAATTTTGTATTCTGATGGCCCTACAATGTTTGTTGTTTTACTGCTGTACCCATATTTGATGTCGGATAAACTTCATACTAAAACGAACTTAAATAAGACTTATAAATAAATTTAAGAGCTACTTCTGCATCTTATATTTTAAAGTTACTGGTTATAATTAAAATGGTTCCCATAAACAAAGAAAAATAAAAAAATAAAAATATTTCATGAGAACTATTTTTAAGACCAAGAAAGAACAGAATAGGAACCTTAATCACCAACTTCGACTTATTTCAAAACAAAATTTATTCCAAAATTATAAATAATTTGTTATGAACATAAAAACCATGTAGAAAACAATATCAAAATTAAAATGCAAAAGCAGTAATAGGAAACAGGAAGCAATAGGACCTGTCAAAAGAAAGTAATGAACTAATTGAGGAAATTTTGATTTATTATTTCCACATAGTTGTGTCCAAAGTGCGTTTCAACAGGCTCAGTTGGAAGATCTTCTGCAAACAAAATTTTTACAATTGATTACAATATTTCATAGAAATTAAGGTTCCGATCGGGTGTGGAGTGCTACAATATAATGTCAATAACAATACAAATAAGATATTTAATTATATTTATTTACCGTATTACAAAAACAGTTACCATAATTATTATGTACAACTGAAAAAAGAGAGTACAATACATTTCCGTCTAGTACTTTTGTGATTAAAATAGCCTCTCCAGTACCCGATGAGACCTCTCTGCAGGCAGCAAAGGGGTCTACGCGGAACGGGGGCCATCCGGCCGAGCCGGTCTTATTCTTATGTATATTAAACTTATATTGATAAAGACTATTATAGATAATGCATTCATTAATTAAACTAAAACAAGATTATCGGTCCAATTTAATGAGTTCCAATAAAAAAAACAGCAGGGTGGTACTTAGGAGATGTCTCCTAATACTCACACTGTATAAATATCGCAATAGAATGCAGGACACAAAGAATAAACCACACTGTGTTGGCACCTCAGATGAGGTTAGCCACATCACTGGGCATTTCGGTTATGGTTGTATGGTAAAAGTCCTCAATATCCTTCAACGCTCTCTTGTCAGCTTCAGTCACAAAATTTATAGCAATTCCTTTACGGCCGAAACGACCACCTCGTCCAATTCTGAAATTTAAAAAATAAAAAATATGATATTTTTGACAAAAGTAAATACAGACATAGGAAATTAAAGAGTTAAAATTAAGTTAATACAGTAGTATAATCGTGACTTAAATAAAAAATGATTTTTTTCAAATTAATGTACCGATGGATGTAGTTCTCGCGATTAGTGGGTAGATCGTAGTTAATGACGCAGGAAACTTGCTGCACGTCGATTCCGCGAGCAAGTAAGTCAGTGGTAATGAGCACTCTGGAGGAGCCGGTACGGAACTGTCTCATAATGACCTCGCGCTCACGCTGGTCCATATCACCGTGCATAGCGGACACAGTGAAATCACGCTGGTGCATGGATTCTGTGAGCCAGTCCACCTGTGAACACATTGTGGAATTAACATATAAGCTACCAGGCCTTTGATGACTGCTTCATGTTTTTATTTAATAAAAAAAAAATACATTACAAATTCAACTGTGTCCTCGATCTTAGAGAAAATTAATGATTTACATTTTATTATATAAAACAATTTATTTAATTAAATAAATGAAAGTATGGCATAACTGTACAGTTTAGTCTGCAAAGACAAACCAAACTTATGGAGGGTTGCAGGCATATTCCCACATTCAGAACACAGTTATACCTGTATATATATAGATAGTTATAATTATAAGCTGAGAAAATACAATCATTTACCTTGCGGCGAGTGTTGCAGAAAATGACAGCCTGAGCAATGGACAGAGTGTCGTACAAATCACAAAGAGTTTCTAACTTCCACTCCTCCATCTCAATAGAAATGAAGAATTGTTTAATACCTTCCAGTGTAAGCTGAAACAAGCGTTTGGTAAATTTGTACTAATATAAATGAAAAATTTAGTTTTCTTATAACACATCATGAAATTAAAACATTTATATAGCTTGTGATAATAATAGGTAATGTAGTATTGAATCAATTGGTTATGCAACACTACAACACAATTTTTTTTCAATATCATAAACATAGAAATTTTATACAAAAACATGTACTGCTAACAGTTTTATAGGTACTTTGCATGGAATATAGAGCACTTTTTGTAATAAATCATAAGAAATCTGTGCATTTTTATTGAAAATGCCATTATGCCAAATGTTAAGTCTTAAATTTGGTTTGGATATATTGTGTATATAAAAGGCAGGGAAGACATGGATTTGACTACTGGCTGAAAGCTGTAGGTCTATCTTAGGAACCAGTGATGTACATGCATCCTTAGTCAGTTAGAATCAGATCTCAATTGAAAAACTTGAAAATCTTTATTCTCAATGTCAAATGCAGCTATTAATTACATAAATATGTAAATCTTTAAAAAAAGCTTGAAAAATAATATAGCTCTGCTCTGAAGGATCAAGTCATTTTCTATACAGTGTTGGTGTATCCAGTTCAGAATATTTGATTTCAATTTGTAGGTAGGTATTCCTTTTTATTTATCATTATAATAAAATTGATTCATTCATACTGAATTCGTATTCATACTAGATATATCTTATACTAACCAAGATTAACTTGACACCAATAAGGCACAATCAAGGTTCTTAACACGTTTTTATAATGTATGCTCAGAGGCGATTCAACAATTTTTCTTACATAGTCACGAAGGCATACAATGAAAGCTATGAAAACCATTCAATACTACTTAGGCTAAGCTCACAGCATTGTTTAAATACTGTTTGAAAAAACATTAATATAAAGGAGAATGCGGAGTAATGTAAGGGACTGTGTACCAAAATCTGAAGTAATTGTTTGGAAACAGAAATTACTTAATTTTAACTAGAATAAAATGTACTTTTTTTTCTAGATATACAATTAATATTTGGGGTTGGGTGTAGAAAATACAATAAATCAATCAACTTTTTAATAGATCTGAAAATCCCAGAGCACTGTGATACATACCTCTTCCTTCTGCACAAGAATGCGCACCGGCTCTCTCATGAAGCAACGAGACACTTCCAACACATCATCAGGCATTGTAGCAGAGAGCAGAATGACTTGAACGTCAGCCGAAAGCATTTTGAATACATCATGGATCTGATCTTTGAATCTGAAATTGTTATTTTAAAGAACTAATTAGTATCTGAAAGAACTGCACTATCCACAACTTTTTTCTGAAATAAAATACTAATTCTATAGAAATGGATGTTGCCGTTAGCATCTTTGAAATTCTACTAAATCATCCCCACTATTAAACACTAGTTCTCTAAGTAGCTGGACAACATTAAATACAGAACCAACATATTCAAGAATCTACTGGCAGACAATCTCATAAAATACTAAAAAAAAATTTAAGTTTTTATGTTCAACCAAGTAATTACAGACAATAAGGATGTTATACTGGCACAAAAAGATCAATGACATTGATTTCTATAGAGAAATTTAAATAAATTCACACATCGAAAATGCCTGTTCACCATTGAATTGCCTAGGTCGTCAGGATACATAAGCCTATAAGATTATTACTCTACCAAGTACTAATCACATGTATCTATATTGTATAATATATACTTATGAACCAATAACTTTAATTTCAAAAAGAATTCACACACACAACTAAAAAAAGCATATGAGCAGACTCACCCTCTAGACAACATTTCGTCTGCCTCATCAAGCACAAACAGCTTAATTGTGTTAGCACGCAGAGCGCGACGAGTGATCATGTCGTAGACACGGCCTGGAGTGCCGACCACCACATGAACACCACTTTCCAACTGACGGATGTCTTCACGTACATTAGTACCGCCAATGCATGCATGGCATTTAGCATTCAAGTGATCACCAAGCGCAATAACCACCTAAAATAAATATCACTGTTAACTTTGGTCCCCAAACGTTTATTAACAAATGTCACTATCACTTTACACAAAGGCATACCTTCTGGATCTGTTGGGCCAACTCCCTGGTGGGAGCCAAAATCAGGGCCTGACATTCACGGATGCTGGTGTCGATCTGTTGTAAGATCGATATAGAGAAAGTGGCGGTTTTGCCAGTACCGGACTGGGCTTGCGCTATAACGTCGCGCTTCAGGATGCAAGGCATAATTGCGCGTTGTTGGATCGCAGACGGCTTCTCGAAACCGTACGCATAGATTCCTCGTAACAATTCCTCCTTTAGATTCATGTCATCGAAGCTTTCCACAACTTCGTGCCAGTTAGTGTCCAGCGCGCCTTCAGGCTCGCCTGGAGCATCGAAGTTTCCTTGCTCCTTAGACGGTCCATTCTTAGAATCCTCCGGCCAATCTTCCGATCTAAAACATACATATAACATACTTTATAACTATTCATAAATGCGTATTAAGTATTACATGTAAGAACGTAATGAATAGGCAAAATTATCATAAAATAGCATTCGCTGTCAAAATTGATTTTCATTGTTGTTTGAGAATTTTCGTGATATTTGATTTTATACGCCCTGAAATGAATGATATTACATTAAGAAATCCTCTACTATACGAACATTAGCTATTATTATTCAATTAAATGTAAGAAACACGTGCGCTGAACCAAATGAGTAATAATGTTCTCACCCAGCGCCATGTTGGCAATCGGCAACCGTGGAGAATACGGTATTTTGTTAATCACACTAAAGGAAACTAAGTATATCAGTCAAATCAAAGCATTTTCTTAACAAATGCTATTTTTAACAAAAGAATTCATTACACGTAACTGTAACTATATCAAAAACTAATCTTACCTTCTTTCAGGTGAATAGGACATGTTCCAATCGTGGTAGCTGAACGGAAAAGAACTAGCAAGGTCAAGTTAAGTTTAGCAAAAAGCTTATTTTAATAAATTTATCAAACGATGTAATAATCAATATAATATGTATATAGAAGATTTTTAAAAATGTTTTTAGGATTATTTATGGACCAATAACTCTCCAAATTATTTTTTAGATTATACGATGAATACCTTCAATTTAATAGGATATGAAACGGCGGAAGTGCTGTACGACAATATAGACAGATCGTACTGCAGCTTGTGAGTGAGCTAGCAATATTGAATGATATAGTAGAATGAAGGAGATAACAAGACAACATAATTTTATTCGTGAACGCATCATAATATAAGATTCATTCGAAAATTGCGATCAGTCAAAGCATTATTTTAGTATGGAAATATTTTATACCATACACTAACATCTTTATTACACTGGTACAGTGATTCCCAACAATGATAAACAGAAATTTACTATTGTGTAAAAAAAATTAGGCGTCGACGAAAATTGATACCATTTCGATAGTCATCCATCCATCAGCCTTTGGAGGTCCACTGTTGGACATAGGCCTCCCCTAAGTGGCGCCACTCCGTCCGGTCAAGTATAGTAAGAAAAGGAACTAAAATGTAGACTTCAGTTCATAAATCAATAAACAGTATTATATATCAAAATATTTAAGTTATTTAGCTAAGAACTGTATAATGATTATATCCTAAAATAGGTATAGGTAACTCTGAGCTGAAAATCAATCGCGACGCAAGTTCCTATTTCATTCAAATTCCCGTAATAAATCGAAATTAGATTTTTTTGATTGCAACTACTATAAATATATATATTTCTTTATAATTTTTATTTCATCTGTTTACCTTAGTTCTTTAACTATACAGATCTACTTATGAAACCATAATGTCAATGTAGTCTTAAATTAGAACGCAGTATTTTTGTGATACGGTTGGTAGTAATGAACTTCCTGTCGTGTCTATGACTACGCTGCCATTTTGAAACGGCAGTGCTTTTTGTTCGTGTGGAGCGTTTGCTCGTTGCGGGGTCTAGACAGTATTTTAGCAAAGTTTAGTTTTAATTTATTATATTATTATACGAACTCAATCAATATGAGCTGGCAAGATTATGTCGATAAACAGTTAATGGCATCCAGATGTGTGACAAAGGCTGCGATTGCCGGTCACGATGGAAATGTCTGGGCCAAGTCCGAGGGATTTGATGTAAGTTACACGATAAGTTGGATATTATGTGTTCAGTGTTTTTATTTATTATTAAATTGTGTAGAGGTGATCGTAAAGTGTATGGTTTGTGTCCCAAAAAGTGCTTAAAATTTTGGGTAAGGGTGGATGACGAATCCGGCAAGTTGACAAGATGGCGACATGTGCTAGCAACGAATTCGATTTAGAAATACGCAATTTATGCAGTCTCGTTGAGCGTATGGTCTTAATTCAGGGAATTAAATGAGACACTTACATTGATACCATTACGGTCTTATTAAAATATTGTTTTCCTGCTTTTTAAGAGTGATTATAATAGTCGCCGGCCGGTATTCAAGTTTGGTTATATTTATATTACACGTCGTCGGCCTTGTTTTAAATATATTACCTCCTTAAAAAGCTACAAATTAAACCTATATCTGTAAATTATGCTTTTCCTTCGGAATTATTATTTAAAGGCACAAGAAAAAAGCTAGTTATAAAACTACTGTTCTACTACTGCTACTACCAGTCTTCCACATCCTCTGCTGTGGTATTCGTCTAATTTTAGGGTTTAGTGAAATATTTCATTTACTTAGCCACCCTTTTTATGCCCCAAGTCTTGGAGATTAGGGGTAAATATTCTCATTAACCATAGTTTTATCACTTACATGTACCTTATATTTTAAAATTCTGATCGTGTTATAGTAATTCCCACCCTTCTCTATGACTGTCTATGTCTACCATGTTTTAATTAAAGAAATGTTAACATTTTTACATTTTACACAAGTGTAATTCAGTACACAGTATGGATGATCATGATATTAATAAAATATGATTATCAATAATGGTTAGAAATATAGTTAAATTTATTGTTATAAATTATAGGTAGTTAATTCATTCACTGTAAATTATTTTTTTAAATTGAAAATCCTTATATGCCTTATGAAAACCTTATGAAACTATTATCTTATCAGTTTTATCATGTTTTGATTAGGTATAGGATAACTTTTTGACAATTTCAACATAATCTTTCCTGGCTTGTATGCAACACTAAACTTGTATATTGTTCTAAAAATAGCTTAACCTATCTTATTTGATGCCCAACAAAAATGATAAAAGGTCTTTTCTTTCTTTTATAAGTATTTTTCGTTACAATTTACCATTTAACATTTAGTTTTCTTTCCCTTTAAAATGTTATTTTGTAACATAAACATTGGCCTTAGAAATAAAGAAAAAACTCGTTTCCATAGGACCAAAATGGTATTGATTGTTCACTGCAGAACAATCTCCCAAAGTAATCTACTCCAACTCGAAAGCCTGCAATGCAAGCTATGCAATGGGCTAATTTTTGTCGTAATTAAATTAAAACACACTTTCAGGCTTTTAAAATATTTTTTCATGTTCTAAATGAACTGACTATGCTCCTCTAATGACATCAAAATTGAGTAGGTACATACTGAACATCTATAGCCAACATAAAACTTCTAATTGGCACTGTTCCATCCATACAGGTGAAGCCTTTTGAACTATTTTATGTACAATAATAATTTTGTACTAATACATTCATTTACTCTTAACACTTTTGTTCTTGGTATAGTATGTTCAATATCTCTTACATAATATAATATAAAATATCAGTGGAGTGGTAGAATTTTAGAAATTATATTTAGTTAGAAATAGTAGTATATATATAAGATTGACTCTGACAAATTAACAGTTAAAACTATAGCTTGCTCTACTCATAACATAATAACAGTACAGGAAAATACACTGTATTTAGTATCATGTTTTAAGTGTACAAGCATTGATGTAAATGAAAATTGTTCTATTTTGGTCAACTCTGATACAATAATATTTGTGACTATTATGATGCGCAGGTCCATTTTACCACCATACTATTTATTTTAAAGAAATTTTATAAAGAAATTAATTAAACCTGCATTTGTTGAATGTGATTCTTATGTTTCAAATCATTGGATTTTCATTTAGAGTCCATGAGTCCAGACTATGAAACTATTTTTTTCCATGATTCAACCAAAGAGAATTTAAGTTTACTTGGCCTTGTAAGTTCTTTACTATTTTTATCAATAGTTAAAAAGGTTCAATTTAGTTTAGTTTCAAGGTTCAGTTTAGTTAGTTAGTCAGAAAAAATCATTTTGCCCTACAAACTTTCTTACCCTATGTAGTCACTTACTGACTGACTAAAACTGTATTTTTCCTTTTAGGGTGTGCAATTTCAAAATTCTTGTCTTACCATTCATCTTCAAAATGAACTTACAATGTTACATATATAAGTATGTAACATTGTAGGTAGCCTTAGCCAGTAAACCTCTGTGTCAAGTTTGATATTTAATTCAAGTTGAATGTTCACACCTAACTCAACCAATTTAAATGGACAAAAGCTCAAAGCTTTTCCAGTTCCTAAATCAAAACTAACTAGGTACATATACTTCAATTAAAACTGTAGATATATAGAAGAAAGGTATTATGGAGGGTGAATTTAGGTGACTTTCAATGCTTGTGACAAATCTGGGGATCAATAAATTATATTATGAAAGAAAAATAAGCAAAGTCTTGTAGCTATTATATTTCTTAATTCTTCTAACTTGTGTATAGTGAGTTTTAGATGGTTTCCAATTATTGATTAAAAATATCTGCAATAATAGCTTTCATATAAACAAAACAAAACCAACTCAGTTGTATAGAATGGCCAGATGGCCTTATTTTTAATTTTAGAAGATTGAAATTTAGGTAATTTTTAGTTATAATAGACTTCTGCTAATTAATAAATAAGCCTGATACAATTACCTTCATATATATGATTTTTAGTGGTCATTGACAAATTTATGCCTCGATTCCTTTCATTTAAACCAAAAAATAATGCTATTGATTCTCAGTCACAATGAAGAAAATAGAATTAGAGTTGAAGTAAAGCACTATTTAATTTTGTATTATGTCTTTGCTTGGTAGGGACTTTTATTTGGTTTTCTTAGACCTAATGGGCCAACCGAAGTCCAAGGGAACATAACTTTACCAATAAGCATGACTTTACAAAATACATGCCGTTCAGTTACTGTTTCTATGGGACGTTTCTCATTTGTTTCTGATTTTTAGTTATAATTATAATAATTGCGTATTTTCCTTGTTAACAGATCTCAAAAGATGAGGTAGGGAAGATAGTAGCGGGCTTCGAAGATGAATCACTCCTAACTAGTGGTGGCGTGACGATAGCGGGCACGCGGTACATCTACCTCAGTGGCACAGACCGCATCATACGCGCAAAACTCGGCAAGGTCGGCGTTCACTGCATGAAGACACAGCAAGGTGAGCAAACAACCGTTGATAGATGTTTTTAGCGCCGCGTGTAATGGAACAGATATAAATATGACATAATGCCACCATACCATCGTGTTGTTGATATCAATAAAATTGTCTTTTTTTTTTCTCTGTCGTAATCTGTGGGACTTTTGAATTTATCCAAGACTTCATAGTATCAGGATTGATATCAGATTCAGATAGGTATACGATAGTGAAAACAGCGAATACCCATTTTCGTGTTTCCGATAGCGTCATAAGTTCAGTTTAGAGGTAATTATGACTTATAATGCATTATTATTATCAATATGTCATAATTTGTTGAATACCTAATTTCTCAGATCGTTAAACTCATTTTTATGAAATTCGAAATTAATTATTAACATAATAGCTTTTAGGGATGAAGACGATCTGAAAGAACATTGTATTTAATTTCATAACTATACAGTAATTAAATATGTTTATTTCTTTTAATAACTTATCTTGGATTTAATCTTTTACTCCGTTTATCATTTCACAATGGCGTAATTATCATTACTACACGACATTGTTAGGTCACCGACTAGATAGATTTGTAATGTGTTATCAACATTATGATTCATTCTTTAATTAACCTTAACAGTATCTTGCTTAACACAAAGAAATAGGGTTGCGGACACTATAAAAAAGTGATAAGTATAAAGGGAACCATACACAATATCTAAAAATTTTATTCCGAAATGAGCCTAATTTAAAAGTTTAATCCTTTTTACGAAGAAGTTTCCATTCAAATAGTCGACATTTCTCTGTATATCTTGAGTGCCTGATTACAGAGCGTTAAGTGGTAAACCGCGAAATCTGATTAACTCGTATGCTGCGCTATTTGAGTCCACAATTTGGCCCACTTTGATTTAGACACGCGACGTTATTCCGATTACTTACAATCCGCAACACTTGATACTTGCAGTGTAATAATCTTAGAATGGTTTATTTATTGTCCTAGGACTATTACTTATTTAATGTAAAATCAACCAATATATATTATGTAACAGAACCATTAAATTAATTTGTGTTTGTATATAATTCAACTAAATGCAGCAGATGAAATGATGAGGCGACGCACAGTGGTCCCGCCATAGGGCGTAAAATACACAACCGACAAGATGATCAAAATCGATTAACAAAGTTACAATAAATAAAAAAAATTATTACTCATTGCGCGCTATTACTAAATAACCTCCCCTTATATTTTCTTAAGCCAAGTAACAGTAACTTAACGATTAGTTAAATGTTGGCATTAGGGCAGGGGTTCCTTGTGACCTCATCATATTTATAAGTAGAAAAGATTAACTCGGATCTTCTATTTTTTTACCGTTTCAGATAGATAGATAATAAATAATTGTGAAATCCCCAGCTGACGCTGCTGTTTGACTTGATTTCCTAATACTTATTTTCTTTTCAGCCGTCGTCATTTCTCTCTATGAAGAACCCATCCAACCCCAACAGGCCGCATCTGTAGTGGAGAAGTTAGGAGACTATTTAGTTAGCTGTGGTTATTAGAGGTAAGATGTTCATCTTAATTATGTTGAAATAGGTCGTCCTCACAGCCAATGAAATAAGGCGTAGGGTAACTTGAACGAAAAAGCGATATCAAGAAGTGGAATTACAACTTTATTTCTGTTTGTTCACAGATCGAATCGCGCCGTGATCTAAGAATACTATAAGATAATATTTTTTCCACAGGGAAATAAGTAAACTGCATTTTGTATATTCTATAAAAGTGATAAGGATCGTTCATTTGTTTTGATATTTGATAAATTATGGCGTCATCAGTGTCTGATGCGTTTAGTATCTGTGTGCAACTACAATTACTTTGCGGATTCTGGACTCTTTTTTTATACGCTCACCGCTTCCACAAAGTGATTGTTACTGCACACAGATTTAAATTTGTATTTTAAAATTTGCTTTTAATGACCACATGGTAAAGCATATTTTAGCTTTGCAAGCAGGTCTCAAAGCATGGTGTATAGAGATTTTTTTTAGATTTCTTTTCAAGCATTCTGTTTGAAGATTGAATGTCGCGTGGTAACGATACGTTTTGTGGAAGCTATGTCGCCATCAGTAATACTTTGCGCGTACTGAAGATGCTTGATGAGAAATTATTATAACCACGTAATGAAATTACTGTAACGATATACAACATAATTATATATGTAATTTACAAATAGACATTTGTGTAAGGGCTTGTTACAAAATGAGAGACACTGTAACCCAAGAAAAATATTACATTTTTAAATGAAAATCTCTAGTCCCACTGGAACCATCGTGTGAGAAATATCCGTTATTTGTGTCAGTGTCAGTGTAGAGGCGCAGACTACTTCGCTATGCTTCCTTTTTATTATGCCACCTTTATACTCTTGTGTAGTGAATAATAAACATTTGCATTCTGTTCTATTCTCTATCTCTTAGCTGCAGATCTAGAAGCGCTCAATTATCCTGTATCCTCAAACAAGGCTTGCAGTAAACGAAGGGTGCATATTGTTTATATTTGATATTACTACTATAGCTTTGTACATTGTTTCTGATAAGCGATGGGAACTGTGTCTATCTAATAATAAAATGATTTGTATTATATTCACGTCTTTTCTTTGTGGGTTCCCTTTTCTAATGTGAGGTTTAAGGTTTACATAATGAAACAAAATTGGTGCTAATTAACATAATTTATTTTTCTTTGACAAAATCTACAATTATAAGAGTTAAGTACACTCAAATACAAGGATTGGTATAAAATGTTAAAACAGTAGCTATAGCCTATAAAGTGAATTTGGTTCTTTAAAAATTACAACGCACAAAAATTATTTCACATCTAACACTACAAAGAAGTTAGTGTTGTCAATTTCAGTTACTCTCATTACAAAGCTTGACACTTTTTTTTGCAAAATGTAACAGTCTGAATAATTAAATTAGTATACATACTTACTTATTGCTTATAATACTTTAAATGTGTAACGAAAGACTGATGTACATGCCTTACTACGTGGTTATCTACATTTCTACAATCCTATTTATATTAAAAAAATTTATCGTGAAGGCAACAAATATATTGCACGCCTAAGAAATAAATTATGCATTGTTATATTAACTATTGGTTAAAAAATTAACAATTAACCTATACACTTGAAGTAAAGTAATTGCAACACGCGACCTAACAAACATACATAATTATGTAGGTATCAAAACGTACCTATGTAGATTCAAACCTTGAAAGCCACGTCACTCACGCTCACGTGTAATAAATTACGTCAAAAGTGTTTCACCTTAAATCCATAATTCTTAACTTATGTGCTTGACCTAAACAATTGGAGAGCTTTCGAAATGTTTACAGAACAGTTAGGTAGGTAGTGAAAAATGTGTGTTTGTATTTTGTAACCAGTATTAACCCCTCTGTTCAATTTATGATGGGGCGTAAATATGGTAATTCATATATCAGATTCGGCCTTGCAATATTGCACGACACAACAGTGTTCACGGAAGAGATTTTAACATCAACTCTAACAATGTAGACGCATGTGGTCACGGATGCTCCAAGGAGTAATGGCGGGATTTCTTCCAGAGGCTTCTGAAGAAACCTTTACGCTGTTTCTGACCTGGTACCTCTTCACCTGTTAACAAGTAAAATAATAATGTCAATGGGTTTGTACGCAACAAGACATGACAGATATCATATTTATTACTTGATATAAGTACCCATTCATTGCAAGTACATGAAGCACATAATGATAACGGTACAAAAGGGCTGAAAAGTATTTATAACAGTTTATTGACCCTAATGTGCAGATAATACTTGCACATGTAAATACGATATTTTCCTTGATTTCATTATGACGTCGTTAAGTTTTTAGCCATAAGTTAGAATGTTAGAAAGCTAAAATCAATTTTCGCCCTGTAAGTAATAAAATGTTTGGTCGATTTTGAGTAGTAGGTAGGTAAATGAGAAGAGGTCGAGGACCTCTACTAGGTAAGGGAACGCGAATGTCAAGTGTACGCGCCGGCAGTGCCTCCGCATCGAGCGGTCGATACCGCACCGGCCACATGCGGTAGCCTGCTACCCTCCGCCGGCTGCCGACTCCCAACCCGACCCGGACGCTGCCTCCCCACGCTGCAAACCGTATTGGTTGAAAATCTCGTACTCGTTCTTCCTTCTAATGTCGACTATACCTCGAATAAACCTTTGATTACTAAAATCTAATCCTTAAAATGAATCGTTATATCAATGTACAATATTTATCAGCACAAAATTAAATAACAATAAAATAGAGATCATAAAAAAGAAATGAAAGGTCTGAGGTAAATATTTAGTTCCATACAATATTAATTACATATCTAATAAATTATAATGAAGTCGTGTGTTATTGTTAGCAAATAATTTGTTTATATGTGTTCTATCAGCGCTCGCAAGATAATGAGCGGTGTGAATCATTTCTACAGGGGTCACTTAACGGTTATACTTAGGTCAAAACTGTTACCAGAGAACAGACAAGTAGAGGGAAATCCTTTCAGTTTGACGTGTGGCTCGTATAAACCCATAACGGCATTATGCGATTCAATGGCTGATCGTTATGACGACAAAGAATATTGAGACTGATTGATAAATTTCACTATTATTTAAATTTATTGTTTCTTAACCATTCATTATAATGTTTGAAATTGCCACGCGAGTTCCCGTCATCTTATCTCTCAGCAGTTCCGAAATTAAACGCACTACTCTTAACAGACTAAATAAAATCAATACATAATTATCACATGCTACAGGATAACGCTGATTGAAATACCTATTTTTGGTCGAGAACCCTTAATAGAATTTGGGAATTTTAAATTATGTTAACGTTGAGTATGGATATGGATTGATATTTCAGAAGTTAATTCATGTACGCGCACAAGTCTCATTATAAAATTAAAACAACATTTAAAGAAGACTTGGCCTCAGAAATTAGGTGCATTTATTAAATTCAATTTAGTGGCAGTTTACTGTTACTCGAGTACTAACACACGTTGAATCACGTGAATGTTAGTCGAAATGTTAATTTTACATTGTCCGATGCAGCATCAGCGAAGCTCGGCTAAACTTAATTAGCTTAGTTTTTACTTAGTCGCTCTGGATAAAGACATGAATTCATTAAAAACTCATGAGACCGTGAATCATTTAAGAATTCAATAACCCGGTTGCTACTTTTTTGTGTTTTACCCAATTAAAATTGACCGACTTTAAAATTTATTTTAAATAGTACACTAGATAATTTAAACTTGCTAAAAGTTTAGAATTTCTGTGATGAAGTAAGAGCTCGCTGTTTGTAGGGCAGCTGAGAATAGAACGGTAGGTAAGAAGATATTTTCCAGCGCGCGTCCCAAATGCCACGCGTGCTGCTCAAAAATAGACGTGCTGATGTGGTTCTCGACATAATTATGATTCTGGTTTGAGTTCATTTTTATATTATTGATTTATATTGTTAAATTAAGCAATATCTAAACCAGTAGATTTCATGTCGTACTTTTTTACGTATTTTGCATAACTTAATTACAAATAGGTAATATCTACCGAAAACTGTTCTAAGTCGAAGCATTTTAGACCTTTGTTTCTTTAAGTGATTTACCGATCAATCTTTGCTAATGTTTAATCAGTATCTCTATATTCCAATCGTGAAGACACTGAAGACGCATCTATTTATAGATCGCAGTGATCGCACAGTGGAGGCCCACCCGATTCAAGTTCATTGGCTAGACTCCCCGCAAAGATTATAGACATAATTATGTTCAAATCCGTAGATGGTAGGTAATTTTCTATCGATATTGCGTTCGATAAATCATCGTCCTCAAATTATATTTTTGATAATATTTAGAGCTTTTTTACTTTCGAGTATTTTATAAAGGGACTCCTTCACACTTGCTGTTGAGTCTGAGCGGTCTTTATGAAAGACTTGCACACACAGACAGTACGTCTGTAGGATTAGGGCAACTTTTTTTAGGTTCATTATACCTATTAAATATATGATTCATATTATTTTTCGTAAAATATTGGATTTATACCTATTCAAAGTACCTTCCCAAAATAAGATGAATATTTTATAACAGGTAGGTTGGTTGTTAGGTCTTATAACAAAGTATTGGATTTAAAATAACGGTCTAAAACAATGAATCATTGCCAATATTAGTCGGTTGTTCCCTTATTTTTACTAATCATGAGTCACTGATACTTAATGAGTCACTTCGTTAAGTCTGTAGGGTTTGACGACGACCAAACAGTTGGCTTTTGGCAGTTGGTAACGAGAGTATCATTTGGAATCTAAACGGGTCACGAAGATCGCATGGGGAAGTGCGAAGGGCTGAAGCTAGGGTCGCGTGGCGACGGCGCGGGGGGTTGCGGGGTTCAGGGTTCGACGACTCGCCGGTGAAGGGCAGCGAGGTCGGAGCGGCGCGGCAACGTGCGTTCGCTTTCGTAGTGCGGCGACGGCGTGCGGCGGCGCGCGGCGGCGCGGCGGCGGTGACGGCCCGTATTGATCGCAGCCTCCGCTCCGCTCTCCCGCACCCGATTCTACCACCCGACCGACACTACCGTCTCTACAGTGTTTGCTCGTTTACATGTTATACTACAATACATAATCGAGTTCTATGCCGAATCTTGAAAATGCCCACTGAGCACATATTTATAAAGTACCCTATGTAATGTACAAATACATTATGTAGGTATGTACCTATTTGGTATATGTAATCAATGTATTTCTATTTTAGTTGGAGAAAGTCGGAAAAATAAATTTATCTGCCTTGACAAATTAATTAGAAACAAGTAGAATTAGAAATTGAATGATGAAACATGAATACATGAAGGTGCCATTAAGGTACCATTAAGGTGCGCTCCTGGGTAACATCGCATTTTTATAATACTTCAGTTAATTTAGTCAATGATTATGCTACTTCTGTTAATGGACCGTAATAAAAATTCGCCTTCATATAAGTTTAATTAATGGCATTTCTAATTTTACGTATAATCAACATTTGGTTAGTACAGTAGCCATTAGGTTTTTAGTGTTACTAGCTGTGCCCCCCGGACCCCGGTTTCCCCGCGTAAAGAATTGCAACGTAACGCTTGATAGTCTATAGCCTTCCTTATTTTTCAAATCGGTCTAATAGTTCCTGAGATTAGCGCGTTCAAACAAACAAACTCTTCAGCTTTATATTATACCTAGATGTAAAACTACATTGGGTTCTAGATGACTAGTGCTTATAGGTAATTAAATTATTATACTATACATTATTATTAGCAATTTTGGCAGTATCTATAGTACCCCGGTGGTATGAAATTATGCGGTTTAAAAATTTAAATCGGCTTCAGAAAATAATTTCACAAAATAATATTTAACTAAGAAATCAGCGCCGACTACGAGGTTTAACAATGTAAGGCATAAAAGTTAATTCAATTTCGTTTCTGGAACTGACAAAATTCGTACTAGATAGGCACTTGGCTCTCGTAAGCATGGTAAACTCCCTCCCTTGAGTTGACAGCGGGGCGTTGCATTGTGTGACCTCTTATCGACCGCGACGCGCTCCTCGTCTCTTGTTTACTCCATTAATTTAAATAATCAATATTATCTTGACATTGCCGGCGTTTAGTATAGGCAGAAATACAGAACAAAAGATTTACGAAAGCATATAATAATATTTATTGTTGAATATTAAATAGATCTAACCATTTTTTCGTTAATTTAACAGTCTTAGCTCCTACGTTGTTAAGTTGTCCATCTAAAATCTCTATACATGCTCCTACATATTAATCGGACTGAACAAGTTAATTGCAGTTATCGAAATCATTTAATATTTGACCTTTATGACTAAACCTATTAGGGTAATAACTAGCATTAATGTGATCATAATTCGTAACACATTAAAAAGAAATTTTCAAGATAACTAAATGAGTCATCGGTCATCAAATACGTAGGTACTAAATAATAAACAACAAACCTAGCTAAAGATAATACACGTGGCTCCAGTAAATTATGATGCAGCTAACGAATAACGATTAGGCGTTGGTAGGTACCTTAACTTCTTAAACGGAGCAATCATATTTTCGGGAATTAAAATGAAGTCAACTGTGAGTAATTGCTCCATTTCCCAATCCTATTTATTTAGATGAGTAGGATACGCAATTACTTATATGTATGAGTAGGACTGAGACGAATAAAGACAGCTGGTGAGTCACTTTCGCTTGGTAATGAGGACGACGATGCGGAACCAGCGGAACCGACCTTCTCCTACTTAGGAAGAGACCTTCTAAGCTTTATATTATGTTGCGGGCCAATCTTTGAATCTGCCTGGGCATTTTATGATATGACGAATATAAAGTAGCGCAGCTCGATACCAAGAACAACAACCTATTTCGATTCGATTCGCTCAACTAGTCACCTTGTCACTTGACCACAATTATGTATGGCCAGACAAAACGTCGTCAAACTTTAAGCTTTAAATGTTATGGTTGTTATTAGACAGGCTTATCAGGAAATTCCGGCGTACGGTGAAGTGATAACATCTATGTATTTATGTATTGTCTTACATACTGATGTATTGTATTGTATTCTGGTATCTTAATTTTTTTTTATTTGCACTTCAAATATTTTTTTTTATCATTACGTGCCGCTTTATATTTATCTGCACTTATTTCAACTGCTGGCCTACGACATAATAATATACATCATAGTAAGTACATAACATACTCATCAAGCGTAGGTTACCTACTACGTAAGCTTTAATAGAAACTAATGGAAGTTTAATGAATATGGTGAGTTGTTACAAAATTCCTTTTGTTAATAAATTCAAATTCATAACTTCGATATTATATTACATGGAAACTTCAGAACAATAATTTAGGGCGATATTTAACAAAAATAAAATATTTTAGTTTTTTACGTCGTTATATATGAAATATGAATTAATTATCGTTCGTTTGTCTGAACACAGGCTTTATAGTGTAATATCATTCAAATTTTAAAATAAAATGATATTAACCCAAAGTACAGGTGGGTAAAATCTATGATAGGTACTAGGTACCTACATACTAAGGCGAGCAAGCGCAACATGAAGTAAAAATAAGAATATAGAGTATTGTGTGTGTGTGTGTTTGTGTGCGCAATTTATATTATCACAAACAACACCATCTGCTTGCCTGTTGAGGACAAATTGCAACCTTTTTGTGCAGCCGTCAAGGCGTTACGTAGGTACACATCCTTATTTGTAACACAGCCTAATTATTTTGGTTGACTGTCATGTTTTTATCCGGTTTAAAACGGGATCTCTCAGGGATACCCTAAACAAACAACAAAATCAATATTGTACATCAATAATACACTAATGTCACAAATACAACAAAAGCAGTTTGTAGAGTAGGCGGTCATATCGCAAAAATCAACGATCAAGCTTCGTGGTCAATGGTTCCAGACAACCTTTAAAATGACGAAGAATAAAAAGGTTGTGGAGAGAAATAGGGCAGGCCCCTTCATAAATCACAATGCCTTTATTCAGTATTCTTAGAAATACAGGTAAGTGGCGAAGTACTATACTGAAGTTTAGGTTAGGTTAGGTTAACTAAACACGATAACATATTATTATGAACATGACGTGTGATGTCGCTACTTAAAACGTGTGAGCAGCGATTTAAATATAGCTATAATGCATTTTCCGGTACACGGGCAATACAATAATGTAGGTACCTACATGTAGCGATAGACTAAATACTTACTCTTCTGTATTCTGTCACACATACATAATATTGGAATATGCTATAAATTAATTATACTAAAATATTAATTTACCTACCTACTCGTATGTTTCCATGAACTGAATATGCCGCTTTAATAATTAAAATGCAATCATATATTAACGTTAATTTATGTTACAGATAAAGAGTGCCTTTAAATAAACAGGATGATAAACACAAAGAAACTATAACGAGCTGTTTTTAAAGCAGTGCAAGTAGGTATGTAATATCGTTTCGGTTATAGAACTAGGTATTATCGTTGAAGATTTATGTAGGTAGGTACAAAAGAGGTTCGCCTGTTTGCAAGATGAATTATATTAATAAAATTGTAGATAGGTATAAACAGCAGTTCATCGACCTTGTTACCAAGTAGGTATGTATGGCATCATCGCTAGGCGCTTCATTATTGCACGAATCAATACGTGAACAATGGCGAAAAATTATTTGATTTATTAAACCGATATAATAAGTCCTTACTTCATGTTTGTTAGTCGAATATACAAACCATTCGTGAGTCGATAATGTTAAGTTTTTGTAAGATAATACGAGTAGGTATAATATGTTTCTTTATTAGTTGGAAAATTTAGAAATTTCTAATCATAAATAGGTAGGTACCTAGGTATTTGCCTCAATGACAAGTCATCAAGAACGAAAGAAGAAAAGAACTCATCTTGACATACTAAGTATTTTGCAATTTTACTCGTAATAATTACATCGGCACTTCTATATACCTAATTGTAATTTAAATAGATTTAATGAATGAAAACCGACTCTGGAAAACTATATAATTATGACACATTTGTTCTCAGTGTGTGAAGCCGAGTTATTAACTGGAACTGATCCAAATGGTGCAAGGTACCCACACTACCCAGTGTTAATGTTTACCAGTAGCTGTAAGCCAAGAATAAATACAAAAATAGGTGGACACAGAAGGACGAAAATATGCCATGAAATAATTGATTACAATGTTCTTGAGGTGTGGTTAACGAGCGGCGAAAGGAGCTTGTACTAAAAACTGTTAATGCCGTAAGTTGATTAAACCCATGAATGTAATATATTCAAACTAAATAAATATCTAAGTGTCTTTTTCCATTAATTTCTAATGTTTATAATTCATTTGTAAGCATACAAACCGTTTCGATCGAAATTCGAAAATGGGAATGATCGATTTTTCGATCGAACATTTTTATTATTGGATTTCAACAGTCAACCCTAATGCCCATTGTGTCCAGTATTGATCCATTAAACTCGGCCGTTTATTACGAGTTTAATCTAACCGAGGGTTACGATTATAGGAGCTGTTGGATGTTTTAGAGTTTTAGAAGTTATCATTAACCTATAGGTATATCAGATTATTATAGTTTGTTATTAAATTGCTCGATATAAATGATTTCTTTTTCTATTCCAAAGATATTGTTTTAATATTGATGACGACTGTTCAGGACGTTAAATACATTATGAAATTTTATATTTTAACTTAATTTGCAACAGACTCTTTTTGCGAGAGCTGTGGAGAAATGCCGCCGTTTTTCGCCGTATAAAATACCTTCATCCCATATTACAGTTATAAATATTATCTTTATGTCTATAACTTATGTATTTAGTATATATGTATAGGTATAGCTGTCCAAGACGGGATCAAGGTATAATAGAAATACATAGATACTTTGTCTAAAAGCAAGATATTAATTTAATTAAATTCAAATGTATGCGAAAAAAATCGATTAATCGATCGATCTAAGAGGTCATTAACACTCTGTTTGTTTTAATTATTATTTTAGCGTCGAGCTAGACCGTAGCATTTTAAGTATTAGTTTTATATATCAAAGAAACTTGATTGCCGTGTATGCATAAAACTATTTTTATCATATAAATTTTAGAGGATTTTGTTGAAATTTAAACTTAAAATAGATATTAACGTTATTTTTGGCGTGTGGTTGTTGCTCTGGTTAAATGGGGTATTGATTGATGTAGTTCCTATATTTATTGTGTAGACCTACTTATTACTACTATTAAGATTACTGTATGCTTAATTAACATATGAGTTAGTGAGAGTTTTGCTTTTGAGCCAATCTCTTTGAGGCCAAGCTAAGAAGAAAGTAAGTAGCGCGATAACAATTAAGGAGCCAACAATGTTATCTCGGCCAGTGATAATGGGAGTGAGTCAGAACATCAATTAACGAATGCCAAGACACTTCGCTCACCAGATACGAGTAATGGGTGTGTAGTCTACAACCAATTAACCGCTTGCCCATTTCATAAGTCGACTTCACTAGATTTCATGGGACGGAAGACACTAAACATACCTACCTAAATAAATAAAAGTAACTGTATGAAATAAATTAAAATTTTGTAAACGAGTAGTGTATTACTGTGTAATATTTTACTGAATTTAATAAATAAATTGATTATTCATATAAACGATAAAATAATTTTTGTGTGTATAAAGTATCTAACCTGTTTTTATTACCTAAGTTAGTAAATCTAAAACCTAAAAAAACAGCTTAACAACATAGGTAGGTATTTATTTAATCTAAACTCAACGGATAAAATACGATACAGTCGTCGTTGCATTAAATGGAAGAGTGAAAAAAAGTGCTGCCCACGTATTCACAGCGGATGTCTCATTATCTAAACGTTTGTCCTATTGATATGTCACGTCTAACATCACGCTGACATTGTGTTCCAACATTCTATTATCATATCAGCTGCTCAGGATGCTTTTGTCGACATTATGTTTTAGGTAGGTATAATATATAATAATTATAATAGCTATTGTGTGTAGTTGCGTAGAAATAATTTGTTTCTAAATAATACATACGTTACGAATGTTATAATAAATGAATTAAAATTGGTTTAACTTAAGATAATATTGTTTGAAAAATACTCTCAACATCTGTAAATACGTATCGAGTTTAAAATGCAAAATGTCGTGTACCTAATGTACCTACCTACTCATTAAATATTTATTACACATGAGTGTATGTATGGGCGCAGCCGGCTGACAAATGTTTCGTTTCGAAGCTTTAAAATTAGTTTCGTGTTCATCGAACGGACCCTGCCAGCTCCCACCCCATCGATTTGAATTTGTGTGTAATCATCTCCGCTATCGTTCCACTCTATGGAATTTTTTTACTGCAGCGTTGTTTAACAGCAATATAGTGATAAGACACGTGGTCTACCACGTGAACGTCAGTATTAACGACTTGTGATGTTGGTCGATACATAGGTATTATGTTCGTAATATTATGCAGTGAGATAGCACAACAGTATTTTTAAGATTCCTGTGTTGAGTAGAATAACTTTCTGTTTAGTTTTGCGCATGACTTTCGTACATTTAAATTTAAAAAGTAGTTAAGTAAATATATCGAGGGAGAATTCCAATTTCCGCAAATATGCGGGTAGGATATATAGGATGGGGTGTCTGGGCGAAAGGGAGCCCCTGCAAAGCGGGGTCCGGGAGCGGGTGCCGGCCGGCGCGAGGGTGGCGCCGCGCTTGCGTGTTGAGCGCCGCAACCCCCGGGGACGCATGTGCGCGCCGCTAAACCCCCCTGTAACACCTTCTCATTCCCCACCTTTGAAAAGCTCGATCATTAAGCACTCATTCATCTCGTAATACTCTATTATTGCTATAGCTACGGATCCCTAAAGTAAAACAAATCTGCCTAAACATTTATGGAAAATTTAATTTATGAAACAATAAACACTAACCGTTAGCTGAGCGGGCTGCCGGTGAAGTCGCCTCCTTGTTTCGAGCGTTTTCTTTTTCCTTCCCATTGTTTCCTGAAAGCAAAGAAATGACTGTAGATACTTGACACAGCTGCAAAGTTAACGTATCATATGATAGGCGCCCGAAACGTGGGTAATCTCACGTTTCGCTTTGGTAACACTCGGGTTTTGTAAAAACGTAGCGTCACTAAGTCACTTACATAGATAGAAATATAAATAAGTACTGATTTTTGTAGTACATATTATTTAGAATTTATAAAATTAGTTAAATATTTGTTTGTATTGCATTACCTATAGAGACTGATTGATGAACAATGGACGTAGTGTACGTACATACTCCTACATGACGAATAAAGTCTGTAGGTACCCACTCACAGGGGTTGGGAAAGGCACGTTTCGATCAATACTTTTAACATTCACGACCAGAATACTTAAATTCTAGATGTAATGAGATATCGAGACTCTATATAATATATCATAATAATGCGCATATGTCTTTGCGTCACATTATTAATATTATTTTAAAATGTAGATAGACTATGTAGGTAGAGTCCTTTAACGTTATAAACACGTTTGTTAAACATACTTTAGTATAGTATGTAAGTACTTATTATTTTGGAAGGCTGTCTTCTATAAAGAAAAATGAGGAAGTTCTAAAAACCATCAGTCTATTAATTTCAGTCAAATAAATTAACTGTTCATTTTGTCCCAAACGTACCTAGGTGTATACATATTTATAATTTTAATAAAATATGATGTCAGTATTTTAAGAAATAAGAATTTATCTAAAATTAATGAAGTAATTTTATTTAAAGCCATGTCATATCAGTTAGAAAGATAACCACGGATAAGTCATTGATATTATTGAGAATTATGATTTCTGAGGAAATGCATAGCAAGCATTACTTGATAGATAAGGTGAATTATAGCCAAAAGTCAAAATAATCATTATATTATTACAGTCACGCACGAGGAATAAACAAAGTTTAGGAAGGTCGCAAGATATTGGATGGATATTGGCTTATAATTGTAACCGTAACCATTGTATACCGTCGTAAGTAGGTAACTTGAATCGTATTCATATTACCTATCAAAGTTCGTCTTAGCATATAGGTAAGTATGCTATCAGATCCTAAAGACACAAAATAAAGTTGTCTAGTATGCAGCGGTTTCTAAAGTAGTCACATATCAATCTGAGCCGGAAATATCTGGGTGAGGACACTGAGGACGATAGTAGGAGAGCGGCGGGCGACGCGCGCCGCATTCCCGGGAGATCCTTTTTGCCACCATCGCGCCCGGCCCGTTCGACCGGTTCCTATAGCGATCGTTCAACCCGCACCGAGCCGTTCGCAAATTTATACAATCGACTTTCTCCTACAATGTTCCAACTAAATTTTGATATCACAGCTCTATCTAAGCGTAATTTAATATTTTTTATGACACTCTCACACTCATTTTAAAGTACAATCTTAAAGTATTTATTTATATTTCTTGTAGAGAAATAGAAATGTTCAGTACAAAGTGTTCGTACCAAGGTTCAGTTCTGACCCAGGGCAAATGGGGCGATTTAGAAATTTTCTAAATACACCAACAATAAAATAGATAGGACGTACCAATGAAATGATCCATTGGGTTGGACTGCTCCCCTCGCTACGCTCAAAATGTTTAGTTTTTATAATGTTAATGGCAGCTGGTGCTTTTAATAACTTTAAGAGCGATTTGATTTAGGTATCTACCTACCTACCAATTTTTCGGAGTTGCAATAACTCGACATCATAAATATGTAAGTGCTAAAATCGCATGTGAATTAATTATATTAACCTAACGGTTTTACAAATGCAGGTTCCGCCTCCGGCTAAATCGCAGACACGATATTATTTTTGTAAAACATTTCACAGACAGGTAAACGATACTAGTTTGATATGAGTGGCTCAAGTAGGTATGCACATTTACAGACTTCAGCGTCAAATGGAAATGACTCGACCTCGATCGGTAGGTAGGTAGGTACCTATATCGTGAGATACGTTAGTCCGTGCGTTATTCGTAAATCATAATTAACTGCGTTTAGACTTAACGTGAATGCGATTATTTTTATAGCGTCATCGTGGCTTCATGATGAAGAAGTATGGTATGGTTCGTTGTTCGATTGCATCGAAACTTGCGGGTATTTGACGTGGAGGCGGCCGAGTCGACCTTGGCAGTGGCGTTGACTTGTGCGGCCTCAAATCGCGACCGTCGCGCCGCGCCATTTACTTAAACACATGACATGACCAGCTTCTAGGGCTATCTCCACCATCTTAGATTCAGCTCTACTTTTATTTTAGTTTTGATCCAAGGGGAGAGTCAATTCAGCAATTTGCACATATAAAAATCTAAAAAAAACTCAAGCAAAAATACAGACATGACACCCAGGTGGGAACAGTTGCCCACTGCATTGCTCTACAATTAAACTTAAAACCTGTGTTGATAATTAATTAATATGTAATCATACTAATCGTGTAATCTCTATCCATCATTATATTAATTTTAAAATATTAGGATAAAAAAAAGTTTATTACCAATAAAACTATGCCGTCTTAAGCTTTTGCTGTATGTAGGTTCATTAATTTATCGATCGTCTTTACTGTCAGCCCTGCTATACCATGTGTACTTAAATCCTACAATTTCAACAGTATGGTGACTGTAATATCTCACACAATTTAACACATGCATCGACTGTTTGGGCTTAGTGCCCAAGCGTATATAATAATAGTTCATTTTGATTAATCATCATAAGATCACTAACTAAAAATTTATTATGATAGTAATACATACTGTTAGATTAATTGTCCACAGATAGTTTATTAACTGCCAAATTTTTTTGTGTTGACATACTTAGTCTGTTAAGATAAATTAATATGATATAACCCAAAAGGCAAGAGAAATTAATGTACGAAGTTTTGGTTACAGATTGTTAGTCTAATTACCCAATACATTATTTTTTTGCACACAATTTTCACACAATAGGTAGACACATGTATATTTCAAGTGGAGCGTGGCGCTTGCCATATTGGATTACTACGAGGCCGTACTCGAGCGTATGATATGAAAGGATACCACTAAGGTTAAGCTTTGTAATATCGAGCTCAGAAGGCGATTAGTAGGTTTTATGTATTAAAGAAGTACTGGCTAATATGTGTTGGTAATTCCTGATTGTGAATTTTGTCATGCTTTCGCATAATCAAGAAGAAACGACGGAATTTGTTGTTTTATCGAGTTTGTTTTACAAATGTTACATTGCTGTTACATTGTTACATTTATATTATTTATTAGGATTTTAGTCAAAATAGTAGGAAATAGAAATACCTACTTATAAAGGTAAAGGTTTAAAAATTCGATGGGATGTTATCGCGACGTTCTCTAATGATGGCTAATACCTATATGTAATCACTAATAAATCATTGATAATTTCAACTTAAATCTGATACTTAACAATCGCTGTACAGAATTTTAACATAATCAATTCTAATAACTATATTATCAAATTACGATAAGTAAAACCATCAATATAGTACCTAGATCATAGGAAGTAAAGCTTAAAACCTAGAGGGGAGGAAAATGATTGTAATTCAAGAAATCTCAGGCTCATTCGTTTATTGGAGGCCTTAGTAGTTGATATGGCTTGTGAAGCGGACCGGACCTTTTTTTTGCATGACTGTACCGGTAGCATATGGTCCTGATGGCTGCCGACGAAGTCCATAAAAGCATTTAGGTTATGTAGGTAGTGTAGGTACGTTGCTTAGTGCCTAGTGCCTACATATTATACGAGTACGAGTAAATATCGTCGCTTCTGTGCATGCTTGTTAAGCAATATATTGTAATTTCTCCTCTTCTTTCTTTTTATGCTATCTACGATGGTTTTTTCGTACGATCTTGTTTTTTGGTATAGGTAATAAAGAATAAATAAAAATAAGGTCTGTAAACTAAATACCTACCTACAATATTTATTTAAGTATCAGCTACTTCTGTTTCTTAATTCAACATAAATTTTGGTATGGTGCGACACCAATAAAGCAACTTCGACAAAAACCTGCTTGAAATGTGACAAAGACCGTTAGATATTGTATTTG
>DWAV01000116.1:0-28304 GCA_018231305.1 Noctuana lactifera
AGTACCGGCCGCGCCCGACGTTGCTTAACAATGTGATCGCTTGCAATCCACACTACCAGCGGGGCTATGCGCGCTTCCGTCTCTTCTTAGCTTATCTTATTTATTCCGCCGATCCGGTCTCTACGAGCACACAGCTACCTTTTACACCTTCCTTGTCAGAAAGCATACCAGTAGATAATTGAAATCTGTTTCTACCAGATTGTGAATTGTGGCAATTTAGCGAACGACCTTTTAACACTTTACGAGAGAATTGGTAAACGGTATTTCGTGATTATTTGACGACACGGTTCAATAAATCTACCCTTTACACGCATCCTTATCCGGTATTGCTGATACCCATATCAACCAATGTTACCTACGTTATGAAGGTATGAAGAACATTTTTGGCACAGTGATCTTCTAGAATCTTATAGAATCTTTCTGTACACACCAATAAAGAAACCGTGTAGTTGTACCTATATCCGCAAAAGTGATAGTAAGATAGAAATACCTACGCGGTTATCAAAAACATTTCCGTCTTCGTATTAAAATGTAAAAAACATTTTGTTGTACATTACAAAAATGTATTTTGCAATTTATAAAAAATAAATATCGTTTCACACTCACAGCTACACTAGGATTCCTTGTGTCGTAGGTGCCATGGACACACACAAAGACAATTACACAAATACCCAGACCGAGAACAACAATTTAAATTTAACATTTAAATTTTTGACCCGCCGGGAATCGAACCCGGGACCCTTCGAATGGTGGACTGGCGTGGTAACCACGTTATGTTATCTGGCTTATCTGTATAATTATATTCATTAATACGTAAATAAAAATCTTGCTTCCATTTTCCATTCACCTCACGTCGCACTGGGTATACTTATTATCTGAATGAGAAATAAAGATCTTTAACCGATATTCGTGTAAGCTGCAATAAACATGAGAAAGACTTCAAACTTAGGTAGGTACTTTGCAATTTAATGTGAACCCCGACATTGAATATCTTGTAAAGTCTATCTTGTAGGACGCAAGATGTATTTAATCGAATTAATCATGAATAAGGCATCCAAAATTCACGTGTCACTAGTACAAAGGAAAGGCTCCTTTGTACTCTCGATTTGAAGTTAGACGATCTTGTTCCTAGCGTACCGATTGTTGCCGAATGTTGCCCGGCTTTCACAACTTCTCGTCAGCATAAACATATTTTGTGGAGTTGAGAGACAAATACGGGCAAGTTACTGAATTCTAACGCGCACAAACTTTTAACAAGCCTTTGACCTAAAAGTACAAGTCGAACCTCTTAAAAGTAAGTAAATAAACGATATATTCAACAATAAAAATGTGGATAGGTAGTTAGTTACGTAACTGGCTGATGATAACCGATAATTTAGCTGATTGAAACGTCTTGAGTAGGTAATGTTCTCTTAGGCCCGTATTGAATAAATTGAATTAAAGATTGAGATCCGTTCAAATGAAAAATGCTTTTAATTCAAATGTTACTGCTTAGGTATATTTTTTCTAAAGAAAATAAGAGTTAAATAAATCAGTAAGAGATGAGTAAATTAGAGCTATTAACTTTAATTAGTATATTACTTAGATTCGGTTTATTTTCTCAATCTAATTATAGAACATTCCTTATGATTGAAATAAAATTTTGTGTTTATTCAGTTTAATTTGAATTGCAAGAATCTTTCATAAATTTTATTGGGCCTCTGTTGACCATTCAACCAATGATGGCCAGAGTTATGGAGTTCACTAACAATTCAAATTAAAATATGAAACGGCAAAAAACCGTGTCAATTATATCAAAGAGTTACACTAACTACCCGCTGCTATTATCACATTAGCCAAAATTCATCCGATCCGCCTACTTGATTTCGTGCCATTAATCAATCATTCTTGTCAAAATATTTTCCATGTAGCAGAATTTGCTCTGTTACGCATTTATCATACTTCACTAACTTTGACTGAGCACATGAGATAAATAATATCCCATTTTCTTAAATGAGTAACTGAAACAAGCCACACGAATGAATATCAAATAATTAGGCCGAATAAACAGATTGTTCCTTTGACAGCGCTTTTCCTTCTGCTTTAATTAACAGTAATATTGAAGCGGCGCGGTGGAGTATGCTCCAGGCCTTCCTTTGTTGGGGTAAAACCTCCCTTGTCCTTGTGGGACATTAAACCCATGGCTAATACCAAAAAATACGTCGATACGTACCCAAGTGTATAAAGATATAACATATTTTAAATCTAATCCCACCGAATGACCTAACTTCTAAACACGTCACGCATAAGACTTAAATAAAATACATACTTAAAATATATTTTATTCTCTAATAAATAACTTACTGTACCTACTGTTGCTTTTATATCATATTTTCTCAAAAACGTTGTCTCTTCGCAAAACTACTGGTTTCATTACTCTTAAGACAAAAATTCACGTGTTTACCTAAATTATCACCGCCCAAGAAAACAATAAGAGGGAAAATCTGACAAACAGGTTCCGAGAAATATAATATGAATCTTTTGCTTACCGTCAAACTTGAGAAGAAAATATTTGTGTATTATATTTTAAGTTATTGTTGATATTTGAAAAACAACGTTTACTTATGAAAGAAAAACAGAAGCTACTCGGCGCTGTCAACCTTCCCTCATAATAAATGACAGGGTCGAATATTACATTGACGTATTTTCTATAAACCTGTCTCTCCTCACTCAGCTCAAAGTCACAAAATTAAATAGCGCTAAATTGTGACGAATATTGACATAAAACTAAAAGTGCCTAAACAATAGTTTAATAAAATTATTATAAATTTGTCTTTTTTCTCTCTATAGTACCTATCTATAGGAAACTGGAGTCCAATAGAAATTATTTCAGTCTGCAAAAAATTATTTATTACTGTTTAGATTGAAATCAGTTATCATTATTAATTCACGCAATATCTTTATAAATTGTAGCCTATATATTATGCCTATGCTGATGTATAATATAATGCTATAATATTGTAAAGTTTCATTAAAATCCATTCCGTAGTTTTTACGTGAAAGAGTAGCAAACATCCATCCATCCATCCATACTTAAAAACTTTCGCGTTTATAATATTAGTAGGATTATTAATAATATTAAATTATTTTGGCTTTTAAATTTTACTGCAAGGAGTCTTCAAATTAAAATAAAAGTTTAATATACTAACTAAATTAATAAAAATAAAAATTACAATTTAAACTCAAAACTATGCTTAGATTAATCACTATCGACGTGAGATAAATAATAGGCCAAAATTTGAAAAGAGGAAAATTAACGTAAGTATTGCGATTGTTAGTCTTAGAAATCAATATATCCCAATAGAGGTGTTGCAGTCATTATTATAACTAACAAGTAATTATTTTGAGCAAAAATGTAAACCGACTTAAGTATCAAGTTGTTTTTAGTTTGAGACTAAGATTGTTATTGAAAAGAATATAGCCTTGTATAATACATTAAATCGTTGACCTTTATTGTTATCGTTAAATAGAAATCGTTTGACAACATCGACTTTTATATCCCGATAGCCTAGAAAATGTTCTTCATGATTGTGTTCATAAGAATTGAAGAGCTCCGTTACTTTGTCATGAATATTTTGACCAAATTAATGTTGCCTTAATTTCAAAGTTTAGTTAGTTTAGTTACATTAGATTAGTTAATGTTTGGTTACAGTTTGCAATTTCTCAAAAGCTTACAATCTCCCCCGATAGCTTATAAACTATCGGTATTCACAATCTTGAAGTGACATATACCTAGACACAATTACTTAGCTGAACGCCAAATTTCAAGTTTATAAGTCATCCGGAAAGAATTTGGTTTTCTATGTGTAAGTCAGTAACAAAATTCAACAGTTTCAGTTGTATTTGTGCTAATAAAATAAACCTAATTTCATGTGTCTATGTTTAGATTTTGGAGTTATAAAGGGGTCAAAACTAGCTCCAAATACGGACCATAAGACACGGCTGCTGCGTCGCCTGCTGATTTTTCTAGACTTAAACTTGGCTTAATCTTCCGTCCGCTTTATTGATAGTTGACATTGTTAATATTGTTTAAATCATTCTATACCTACTTTAATTTTATAATAATTTTTTAATTTGTTGGATAACCTTGTGACATTATGTATTTAAGATAAGTTATATAAATCAGAAGGAATTGACTATAAAACTTTATTAGTTAACGAGCTGCGATTTGAGACATATTTGAATCACTTACAATGAAGTCATTAAGCTTAGTTTTTTTAGTATTGTGTATTGTTGCATTAGCATTCGGTTATGATTACGATTATGAATCAGAATTCCGTAGTCGAAGAAGACCAAAAATTAATTGGACAAAAGCGGGAAAATTTGTGGTAAGTTAAAATATCATCTTATAAAAAAAATAGGAGACTTATACGGAGTTCCAAGAATCTTCATAAAATTCATACCACGTCATAAGGGGAATTGTTGCAACACATGAGGGCTAAGATATTCGCCTTAAATGTAGTATGTATGTCAGGCATCCACCCTCCTCAACCAAAACACTTACTTGCACCAAGAAGTCTTGTGTTGTCTTGTGTTGTGTCAAGTTGTCTTGTTGCACTCACTTGCAACAAGACTTGCTTTACAGCGGATTATGATGACAGCCATAGAATATGACAACATTCATACCGCCCCTGGGCACACTTTATAACCTCTACCACTTACCAACCGGTGGTGGTGGACGGTGGTGGTAAGCGAACGGGCGGCGGTGTACCCACCTCAGCTTGTCGTAGTAGTAGGTACGTTTCGCAAGTTATTTTAATTCTTTGATATTCATCTAATTAAATGCTGTAAAGGTCAGTTTTGATCTAATTTATATGCTAGTTATCTACCATAATAATATTATGTCTACCATAATATTTATTTGAATATAGATTAATACGTTAGATTACTCTTTTGTTGTAAATTATATTTTTTGTTCAGTTCAGACATACTGCATACAGACGCGATGAGAGTCTTTATTTTATAGTACGTTTTCATGATATTTTTATTGTTATTTTTAACTTTTAGCATGGGGCATCAGATGTCGTCGATACTGGAGTGAACGTGTACGATACCTTTTATCAAGGTCAGAATGAGGGCGAAGCTCCGCAGGGACGCTCTAGTTATGGATACGGCCGGCGCAATGGCGGTTACGGTGGTTACGGTGGTTACGGTGGTTACGGCGACTACGGCTATGGTCGCTAATACGATATTGAATAAATAGTACTAACAGATCAAATATAATAACAACAGATTAATAATAATAATGATATAACCAAAGAACCTATTACTTATGACCGAAATGGAGTCTAGAGTTAATTTATGTATACTAAAATTGTAATTTTATTCTTACTGTGAAATAAAGATGTCTGTAGTGCTGTGCTTGTGAGCTTGTAAGTAATATCGTTTTATAAGTTTTATACGTAACACCTGAAATATCTAATCCTAGTTTAAATATCAAATTCACCGATCATAATTTAAAAAAAATTAACAGGCAAGTAACTTGTCGGGAGTACAAACGAAAATAAATCCTATTACCATCCTATTACTTTTTTTATTTTATATTGATTTATTTTTATCCAGATAATTTGTAATTATTGAGGATTAATAGATTAAAAAAACATCTTGAGCTAAATTTTAGACTTGGCTGAATGTATTTAAAAACCTTTGCCTGAATCATTGGGCGCATAAATCTGGCGGGAAATCTTCCCTGGAACTGTCTGTAGTCTGTACGAGTGTACGACTAGGTTTCCCGCCAGATTCACGCTAAAATCCGCTAATTGCGTACATAATTCACTAGAAATAGATCTCTGTAACAAAAATTACGAAAACGAAAACATTGAAGTATTATTTTTGGTTTCATTAATTTGAGCTAAAATGTTTTCACCAGAAGAACAACAAGTCGAAATATGCTTGCTGAAATCTAATTTAGAAGAAATTGAAAATGACCTCATGGTTCAGGTAAGCTGTTACAAGTTTTTAGTTAGTAAGTAACAACACAGTGGTAACAACGTTACGTTAGATAAATATTCACAAATTTCAATTCAAAGGTTATCAAAATCTATGTTATTTTTATGTATCCTAATAATAAGAAGGTAGCAGGTAATAATCATCTAATAAGTTCCTTAGTATAGATAAAAAATGTTTTTCCTATTCACGCGTCACGCAAAAGATACTGAACGAGTACCTATGCTGAACGGCATTTAAACTTAAACCACATGTAGTGAAATTTTACATAATTTTAAAATAAGGACTAAAAAAATTATAGGTTATCCATCACGTTAAGTTTTTGAGTCTTCTCTACGTTATAGAGTTCAGCGCTGCCAGCGCTTGATGCAGAAAACGAGCTGAAATATCGGGAAACAATGGCAGCCTTGAAAGTCGTTCGTTCCTTAAACACTGAAATAGAACGACTGAAACAAGAAAACGGTTTGTGTTCTATGTTTTCTATTTAATTATTGTAAAAAGCATTGATAAAAAATAAAAATCACCTAACTAAATATAAGAAAGAAAAGCAGGTAGGTACAATAGATTCGTTGCTACACTTGTGGAGAGTAGAGAATATGATGGCCGATGGCAATATAACGGCAATACCACTTTTTCTGTCTGCAGCGGCCCGCCCAGTCCTTGACAATACCTATTTAGGGTAGAGCGAAATTGTCTTTCAGCGCCCAATGGTTGCGGCTTTATCTTCACCATTTATGTGTATTTCAGTTTATTGTAAACAAATTATAATCAAATGAAACAGTTTTTTAAAAACAACTCGCTCTAACGCGCATGGTCGACCCTATTTATGTGTTATATAACAAGTGGTAGAATTTGCACTGTTTGCCTTAAATAAAACCATGTCCATCACTGCCCTCATAACTCATAACCCCGCCGCTAAGCAAGCCCGTTCTTGTGTTTCGGTTGCAAGGTGCGGCAGCTGATACTTTTATTTTAGGTTACCTCATGAGTAGCAACCAATGTACAATCTACATTTGATCCGAAATAGGAAATGTGGAAGACGTAATTACTGGACAAACACTGCTATAAGATTTGCTTTATGTAACGGCAGTTCAAGGCTCAGTGTTTACTTACTATCCTAGGCGGAACGTTGTCCGTGGAATATCGAGATAACAATATTATCTTGTAGTGTAATAACGTTACTCTACTCGAAACACTACAGGACCTTTATTCTATTTGTGGTTGGACCACGCACGGATCCACTGTTATAGACACCGGGCATGCCAAAAGCACAAATTAGATAATAGTTAGTACATAACCAAAAGCGAAACAACACATTTGAGTACTGGATCCGCGTCCGGGCTTAAAAGATCAAATTAGTAGATTTGTTATTATGCTTACGAAAAGCAAAGCGTAAATAAATCAATAATCTTTAAATCATATTTCTGAACGGTGTTGGTACTGTGGAGTGCCGATAAAATTGTTCTGCTTGCGGACGATACTCTACTCGTATATAAGATGGGTACTCAATTACCTATAAAATAGGAGCTTGGATTTATGAGTGGAGTGAGTCCCAGCGATAAACACTGACATCAAATACTACGCTCATATTTCAGACAATCACTGACGTTACGGTTTATCTGCGGACTTATCTCGCCTTAAATGACATACGATACGACAGTCTACCTAGCGACATGTTTATGTCAAATCAAGTGGAAACTTAACTTAAAAATCACTATAAACAACATAAAACCCTATTCCTTATTACCGTAGGCTGTACCTTCTGCTACAACAACAACTTTAATAATGACTAAATCATTTATAAACCATTCTATGCCCAAGTTGACATAGTAGTTTATAATTATAGGTAGTTTATATAGTTAATAACAAAGTTAGGAACTGCGCGCCAACGCTGTTGAGTGCTGTTTTAATTGATGGAACCGCTATTTAGGTACTTTTACTGAAAAATTTCAGCAAAGTACCGTGTCCTTTTACTGAATATACGTTTGTTTGAAGCGATTACCTTAGTTCTTGTGAGTAGCAACCTATCTAAAATCAGGTGACTTGCATCTGGTGCTCATTAACGATTTTAAAAAAAACCTACATAAACCTATATAAGTACTTCTTAGACTTTATTACCAAGAAACCCGTACAGGCAAATTGTTACATTTTGGTCACACTTCCCAAACGCGCTCAAAGAAGTACATATAAGTTTATTTACAATTACCTATTCATTTTAATTATACTTAGGTTTGTTGCCGGCTTCCTATCATTGTACCTATATAAAATTTTAGAATTTTTTGTGGTCCTGGGTTTATTAAATTATTTTACATATTCTTAACACATTGTATGTACATAAGATTTAAAGTTATCTTTTAGTACGCCTAACGGCCAAACGCATGCAGTTAAAGCAACAATGCGACGACATTAACAGAGAGTTAGAGAAAGCGCGCAGAAACCGAAGCGAACTCGAGGATTTATTGAAGCAGGAAGAACACGACATAGAACAAGAAATGTATGTTCTCTGTTTCGCTTTGGTATTAAGTAATTAAAATGTATATATTATAAATATGAATTAAAATGTTAATTATGTCGTCTTCAGTATTGCTAGTAATAGGTATACCACTGGTCGTCCGAGTTCTCAGTGAAAAAAAATACATTATCAGCTGGTAGTAAAATATCTACCAGTAAACTTTTAGATCACAAACATGAAACCAAAAATGGAAATCGATTGTGGAATCGAAAATATGAATATTATTAGATTCTGTGTGTTTACCATTTTAGCTTTAGTAGGAGAGATTTTAATTTGCAGACGCAACTACGAAGATGTGCTACGTGAATTAGCGGATCGTTTTCGAAAATCACGTGTCTTCTTTGTAAGTAACGCTTCAACGCTTCACACTCACAGACCCACATTAGGATTCCTTGTGTCGTGGGTGCCATGGACACACAAAGACAAATACACAAACACCCAGACCGAGAACGCAAACATAAATTCATCATTTAAATTTCTGCCTCGCCGGGGATCGGACCCGGGACCTTTCGAATGGTGGACTGGCATGGTAACCAATACACCACGCGGGTCGTACAAATTTTAATTTAAGTCAAAAATATTGTCTAATCTCCAGACCTTCTCCAGTTATGAAAAGACTTGTAATATGCTTAAGTGAGCTTAAGTATATCAAATACTAAGTATGTAGCATATAGTAAGAAGCTAGTTGAACTACATAATATATAAAAACTGTACCATTACGTACAATTAAAATAAACTTTGTTTCACAGAATGAGGACGAAATGAGAACAGAAATAGAATCAATTAACAAATTGAATATCTCGCTAGAGATAGAACAGAACAAGCGACGAAATGCTGTTATTGAGTTACGACGAGAGCACGATCTGATGCAGCCTGACGTGCCGCATGACCTTCTGTCTATCGTGTATTAATTATTTTCTTACCTTTTCTTTTATAACTACATTATTGCCATCACCTTGCATCATGTACTTTGTATTAAAGAAATCACCGCGAATAAAATCTTCGTAATGTGTAGTTCAATGCAGGCACCTATACATAACGTAATTTAGTCCTAGTAATTCGCTTGATGCGATACTACTCGTATGTTTAAATGTTAAACCATCACTGTCCCCAATGTTGGGCACGGGTCTCATATCAAATACTTATATACACAACGCTGAGAAAATAAGGTAGTAATTGTTTGCTTGCTGTTACTGTAGGGATCGCTGTTCTTGGAACAGAGGCTGACACGGAATTATTTAGCTAATTTTACTAAGGTTTATCAAATTATTGGTTATTAATGAACAGTTACCATATCGCTTTGTTTTAATGTGTCCGAAATTAGGTAAAAGTTTTGCCAAATTTTTCCGAATCTTACAAACATCGGAGTACCTATACCTTATTTGATTTAACATAATATAGATTTCGATTCATCATATAAATACTCCAAAAACATTTTTGCAATTTATTTTCAGTGGTAAAGCAGACTTGGAAGAAAAATTGAAGGCTCTCACAGTGGAGTGTAATGAATTGCAAGAAAAACGGAATTATCTGCTTAATTGTTGAAGCAACATTTCCATGTAATGAATGAGAAAGTTGAAATTGCAATTTAAAATATTCCATATCTTTATTTTGATTACCTATTTCTCGACCGATTGTTAATTTATTCCTAAACGTGATTAAAAATTGTTGAGCATCAGATTACTCTCAACTACTACTACTATTAAAAAACTTGTTATTTTAAAGTTGTTTGCTTTATAAAGATATGTTTATAGTACATTATTTATATTTCTTTATCCAATTTAAACTCTAGAGCCATTTAACATTTTTATTATGCGAAAGTAACAGTTCACACCAACATTATTATTGTATAAATCTTGGGCGCAGTCCAAACTTTTGTCAACTGCAGCGCATTTCAAATCACAGTTACCATGTTATTATAAACTCTAACGAGACATCTAGACATTTATCGTTTCAACTGCAACAGTCGCTAAAATATTGCGATATCATTAGCGACAACAACATGAAAACAGTACTTTCAGACAATACCTACAAACTGTTCTCAGGAAATATTACAACACATAGGTAATTTAAATATACATTTTGTTTTGCTTAAATATTAATACAGCTATATTAATAGCATTATTTTTATGGTTTATTGTTCGCTGGTGAAGTCCTATGTTTGCTGCTACCTCGACTACTACTAACAGCATGTTGGACTGCTCCAATCACTGCTGCTCCTTGGAAAAATGTGTTCTGAAAATCATAACAAAACTGTTTTAGAAACACAAAAGTTCCTAAACATATAATAAATGAATTACTGCATATAATAAATTATACCAACCAGTCCATCTTTAAATTTTCTCGTCCAAGTTTTAGGAGTTGTAGTTGCAACTGCTGGTGGAATCGGCACAACATTGCAAGAACCCAAAGAAATGGAGCATAGCACTATAAAAACAAAAATTATAGCGAACTTCATTGTGCGCACGCACTCTTTCCGTCTCTATTCAGAATGGAGACACGAAGTGAAACCAATACGTCTTTTATATCGCACAGTTGAACAGGAAAAATACGCTAAGTCTTGAGGAAATTTTAAAATATAGTGAGATGCCTATGCACGGCACGCGTCATGTTGTCGTGTGTCTTATCAATGTGCAATATTGTAACAATTGTTTAGTTATTAGATTACTTAATTGTTTTTAAATGCAGGAAATCCCCATATATTATACACAAGTAATTAACGATAATTGCATGCCTATCAAAGTTAGGTATATTAGTAGCGTCGTTTGATCAGGAATTTTTAAAATGTTGGCCATATTTTGTAAAACATTCAAAATTATACTGAGGTTAACGTACTACCTTCACATTTACATTCCTATCCTACCTATTAGGTACTTCCCTAGAATTCGTTAAACAATATTGTTTCATCATCTTAAAGGAGGTTAGGTAGGTTTGTTTCAATGATAATAATTATAGGTATAATATTTTATAAAAGTGTTACTTAAATTTGTTTTTCGCTTACATTATTACTCGTGTTAAAATTATATTATGGTTCTATCCGAGAAATAAAAACGATAGTAAATATCAGTTGGAAATACCAGATTTCGTTTCGTGGTAGGCTCGCAATTTATAACCTGAATTAACATATTAAATACTTTTTATCCCATCCGGCAGACGAAGCCGCAAACAGTAGCAGATTTATAAACGAAGCCAATGAATCACAACACCTGAGTTAAGATAATAAAAAAGTACCGACCAAGAAGGGATTAAAAATGTCTACACATGTCTATGTACACATAAAGGTACACATACAAAGTGTGTAATATAAACATAACATTGGGAAAAGAAACATTAGTTAAGACTTGATACTTATTTATCATTGCAACAACAACTCCTATACGAGTATGTACCCACGATGATGACACGATTGTAATAAAACACCACCTCTTAATCTTACTTTTCTTTATTATTAAGTATTGCAAAAATTATTAAGAGTATCTATCCACCATCGATTGTACACGATCAACAGTATTTATTGTAAATTACTTAAATTAGTAATGATACCATTACATTAAATCTAATATGTAGTATACAATACATACATGTAAATTGGGATAACTTAAAATAAACTTGGGTATAATTTTATGGCACACATTATAAATTCACTATTTTTACTATGTACCCACTGTTGTAAGCACTTTCAGTCATATGTTTTAGGCATAATAATATAAAATCAATACTGAGATATTATTGTATTAGGTACGATAGCGACTATTACAAATCTAATGCTTTCGTTTGTGATGAAAGAAGCTGTAAACGTCGTGCGCTGTGCTTGCTATGTTGACGTAACGTAATCCTTTGCCCTGAAACATATTTTTCCAAATTAAAGAAAGAAAAAAGAAAAGAGAGAAGGAACAAGAAGCACTGAAACAATCTTTATAAATCACATGCTGCAAAAGGAAAGAAATAAATAGGACAGCAATATAATTTGCAGCAACACCACAGCCAATGAATGGGCCAACGGCAGACAATTGCCATTTAGAAAGATTGCATAATGTAGTTTTAGAAAAAAAGGTAGGTATATCAGCATCTTTGTTACAATAGAAAGAAACGAATCCCATAAAATTACTCACCACAACTTCAGCTCCCTTTTTTATGGCTTTGACGGGTATCTTCCCAGGCCTCGCTTCACTATGCCCATAAAATAGTGCAAATAAGCACATCACAACGATAAATACGTTTGAGAACTTCATTTTCAATTAAATTTGATAAATAAACTGAATTGAAAGAGGTGGTTATTCTAGAACTGTCAGGTTCTGCGCGTTTAATACTTGTACTGGTTATTCTGCAAAGCTCTTTATATATGAGGAGAGTAGGTATTAGCAATGCATTGCGAAGATGATAAGTTCATCGGGGCTCTCCCTCGCCCGACGGACGTAATTAAGTTACTCGAAAAGCGATAAGTAGGTAGGTACATACCCGGCGGCGGCGGCCAAAAATGTTAGGTGCCTACATAATAATATTATTATGATCAACAATACTGGCCGCAACATGTTTCTTTAACCGATTACAGTTATTCAATTTGTACTTTGATATTTTAAAAGCAGTTTAAAAATAGGTATTATCTACATCACACAGTAGGTACGATTAAGTATTTTTCGTATTTACATTTACATTACGAATCATAAAATAGGTACGACAACTTTTGAAACATTTGCATTTAAATGTAAGTAGACGTAGACTGAATAGATCTGTCTTACAATATTTTTGGGCAAAAGTAATCGTATGATAAGTACTTGCGTGGAAAATTAGTAGAATGTTTATTTTAATAAATATAATTTAATAGTCTTAATACTCCGCACACGCAGGTTTTTATTATTACTGTTATTAACTAAATATATCTATATCCTCTTATGGTGACTCAATCGTAGTACCTTTATAATATTTCAGCAGATTCTGGTTGTTGCCAGTGAGAACCTTAATTATCTACCTACGTGTAGGTACACAGCAAAATTCATCGCAAGCTATTAACCCCTAATGGAGAGTTCTCATTAACTTTTTGCCAAGATTAGTTAAAATATATTCTTTTCACAAACCCTCTAGAGATCTCAGCTAGTTTCTTACGATAGAAGGTAATTACATAAAATAAGTATAAACATCATTATTTGATAAAAAGAAATATTTAATTATTTTCAATATGTTAGTTCCGTTTCCTGTCTTTAACTTGGTGATATATATCGTGGACTGTGCCTGCTGCGTAGATTACCTCGATGCCCTTATTCTAAAAACAACAAAAAAATATATCTCAAACTTATCTACTTTTAATGTGGAATCAATGTCTATAAAATAAACAGTAATTAAGTCTTAAATACCTATATGTTATCAAAACCAAATTACCAACACACTAAATATAATAATATACTTATGTACGTATATTAATCATAATTACCTACGTACTTACGATAATTTTCCCACCTTTCTTAATAGTTTTAACATTAATCTTAGGAGCAGCTTCGTTTCCGACGAAGAATACTAATAATGCCATGATAGTTAAAAAGAAAGTTGTTAGTTTCATTCTAAATGTTATGCGGTTAAATAAAAATTATTATACTGATACTAGGACAACCGGTACTACCTATAGAGCTAACTCGATGTAATGATACCAAAAACGTTTCTGCGTAGGCTATTTAAATATCAAACCGCAATATTTTTCCTAGACAAACGGTAGGGAAGGCTACTAACCATTCGTAAAATGGGATTCTCCATCGCCATTTAAATTATTCACAGTATGTTCTAGTACGTGAGGATTGTGGCTTACAAATAAGCATCCTCATCATAATCAATGCGCCGCATCGTACCTGTAAGTACAACTGATCAACTGCTGTATCGATTTTTATACGTCACAAATTAATTAGTTTTGTTGGTTATAAAATGGTGCTGTGTTTATTCCGGTTCATATCAGGCAGTGCAACTTAGCGTTCTGCTTTACATTACGAGTTTCAAATTATTTCTAACCAAAATGAATATCTCAAATATTATTTTTGTTGTGGTAGCGGCCATAGCGTTGTTGTTCAACTCATTGGAGGCTGCACCGAAAGTAAAAGCCGGCTCAGTTGTTGTAAGTAAATATTTGTGAAGAAATAATATTTAGTTGTAGTAGTACTTAGATAAAATACCTACTTACCTACTCATAAATATTTTCAATACTTATTACAAATTACAATTCCATTGATAGTCATTTTCTTTTTGTTCTTGTTTAAAATCTAATACCTATCTTCCAACCTACAATAACATTATTAGCTTCTTTTTGGCCTTTGTTCAATTTAGACAATTAAAATCATATTAAATAGATCATTCTGATACTGGTAACATTATTCAAAAAAGATAGCGTCAATAAATTTCTGCTGTTAATTAAATTTATACCTGCTCATTTAATTTTTGACTATCAAATCAATTGAACCCAAACTTTTTTACATTTAATATACATTTATATTATTACAAGCATTGACAGTTCGCCTACTTTTTCTTTCAAATGTACGGTAAAACAAACTAAAATTTTGTAAACTATAAATCCAGATTATCATTTACAGAAAGGAGGTCTGCGTGCTATTAGTGCTGTTGGTACCGTCCATGATATATATAAACAAGCGAAAAACAAACGAAATCAGGGATAAACAAAAACACAGAAGAATAACAACAAATGAACTATATTTTGGCGTATTATTTTTACCAAATAAATCCTACTTTTGTGTTTATTCCTTTCTTTTCATATTTTATAATTTTTAACGTATTAAAATTAACCTTTAGGTGAAGGTACATTAGGTATATTACAGATACGCTCTGACTGTTTTACTGAAAATTCTGAATAACTAAGTTAGTTTGGTTTAAGTTACTTTTCGAAAAACAGTCCCTAAAATATCCCTAGGTACCTAGCTATGCTATGTCGGTCTGTGTAAATTACAAAGCCGAGTACGAGTAGATAATTATGCTGCAGGTAGATTAAAATGAAAAACGCAGTTAGTTAAAGCATCTACATATTTTAATTGAAAATAAAAAGAAAAACTTAAAGGGGCATTAGGTTTCTGTCATTTTATCAATCAATGATGTCCCGGTCACCAATAATCTTCGTCACGCACTCTTTTGAACCACATTCCCGTACTACCTTTAAAAAACAAAACCACAAGGTTATAAAAATAAATAAAAATGTTAATTTAATTAAAGCTAGTTGGGCCTTTTACCCTCGGAAAAGATACCTGTATATGTAGAAGAGAGTAAGCAAGGTTACACTGTTGCCTTCAAATTGAGCCCTACGTTAAAGTGGAGGAGTTCGTGGTTGGTGGCAGTTCCTAATGTAAATTCTTTATAGAAAGAAGGCTCAAGCTTCAACGTGTTGTGTAAAGCAAAAATAGTTCTTTGCAAAAATATTAGTCTCTTCTTTATATTTTACCTATGATATATTATATAACGTCGTCAGAGTCACTATGTGGCAATACTGCGTTTCATAGTTGACGATTTGGTTAAAGGGAAGGCCATTATAGAGGTCAGTGATAATATAGCATGGATTCCAGTGACAACTTTACACCCGGTAACCTGCACACGTTTGCTACTCAGTTAAGATAAACAATTAAACCAGCAAAATAGATAATTAGTATAATTACGTACTTACAGCGACTGTTTCCTGTTAGCGATATTGGTAACTTCTGTTTGTCTCATGCTCGGAATGTTGCGCAATAATCACAAAAATACTTAATTATGAAGAACATACTACGAACCCTCATTTTCACTAATATCCAATACTGCAACTAAACTCAATATTAGAGTAGCGTTGACTGTTTTTAAGTGATGACCAGTTATCGTATCGCAAGCTTTTATACTGCACACAATCACATTAAACACATTTATTTATGAAGTAACATGTCATCTTGTAGTGGTGCGGAGTTTTGAGGGTATATAATTACTATTCACCGTAATTTCGGCTGGACGGGTTGTAAGATATTTTTGAGCCACAACTCATTTATTTTCGAGATAACCTGTTCAGAGAATTGCAGCGTTTGCCTGTTCTAAGAATATGGAGGTAGGTATACCAACCGTTGGTACCTACAAGATTAATTATAATTGTCAACCACTACAAGGTATTTAGGATAGTCAATATAAAACCTCAATACAAAGTATAAATGTTATTAAGATTATTAAAATTATTAAAAGCTTTGACAACGATGACACGGTATAAATTATTTGGTTACTAATATTTTAAGCACATTTTTCTTTTTAAACGTACATAAATTTTGCCTAGTACTTATACAAACTAATTCTGTTGTTTTGTTATATTATTATTTATTTTATTATTAGTGTAGGTACAATAAAGAGTAATTTGTTATTGTAGTTGTTATGTCCGTGATTAAGAGGACTAAAATATGCGAAAAAATGCATAAGATTTCTTTAAGTACCTACCAACTTTCTTCGCTTTGCATAACTGAAAGTACCTCCTGCAAACCAAAACCTGCCTCCTTGACACTGTGCCCAGGGATATTCTGTGGGCAATTAATCCAGTCTTTACGCTTAAAGTAGTTAAAGCAGCGTTAGATATTAATTCCCAGCAAAGTATGCTAGGATTTAGCAAGTCTCTTCTATCTTTACGAGGATTATGTCTCAAATACATTTTGATATTAAATTTTCTTTTGAGAGGTTGAATTTCAACAGAATCTCTTTTAAAAACGAACAACTTTTTAAATCAATAAAACAACTTATTGCTCGAATTAACGTTGGTATATTTTTATATTAAATACATTTTGCTTTAAGGTTTTCCCCTTAGTCATTGACCGATGAATCATATATACCTATAACTCTTTTGATAGATATTATACCTCTATTTCGCAATTAATGGGGATAACAGGTAAAAAGTGTAAACAAAAATGAAATCTGTACATACGGACCTACTGCGTCACCCGGTTTCAGTCGATATAAATTCCATAGACTGCTATGTACTTCCATATACTGTTATTGACAAAGTATATATTTCCTATTTTACAGATTTCACATGAATCTATTTTTTTTTTCATTAATGACATAGCTACATACTAGAAAGAAAAATTGTATGAAGATATTGCTTATTTATTACATAATACTTATACAAATATAGATCTCTGCATCTTCAATACAAATATTTATTATTTCTGGATATTGAAATGCAATTTCGCAAATTTCAGTTCAGATCTGTATATTTCGCACTCGATACAGTTATTTACAGTTTGCTTGTTCAATATTTCCGGAGGCCATTCAATCATAGGATTATTTCGAAAATAGCCCTTGGATTGTACACCCGTCGCTTGGTGTAACCATTTATTTTATCTCGACGCAGGATAACTCTCCACGAAAGACTTAGTTAATATTCACATTGATATGGTGAATGTAAACTTCTTATTTGTAGTTAATTGCTATCAGCTGCCAATGTTGCTAATGTTGTCATACACTATAATAAAAATATCAATACACTAAGCTACCTAAAGAAACTAAACTAGGACTTCGAGGGACCCGACGGTCTAATTTCAATTTCAAATATAGACTGGAATTGACTGGACAAACTAAACATGGTGTGGAGGAAGTGCGATGGCTTGAGGCGCGGTCAAACCAATGATCTCCCCTGTTTTGCACAGCACGTTCACAGGTTTTTCTGTAGCGTATTTAGTATCAGCATTGCACCCGTGCGAAGCCGGGGCGGGTCGCTAGTATATTAATTAAAATGAATTGCCGAAATGTTTGTACGTTCATAACTTCAGAATGGCTGCACCATGGTTAATTCTTTTTTTATTGTCTTTGTTATGGTTGGGACAAGGTTTGTATGAGATAAAAATTTGAATAAGTTAGACGGAAAAATGTAAATTTTGGATTAAAAAATCTCCATTTAAAAATGCAGTAGAGACAGAATTGGCATTTTGACGTTCAGTTTCTTAAATTGTTTTATCCGAAAATTAATACCCGCGCGAAGCTGGAGAGTGCAACAAGTTCTATATAAATAAAAAAGATGCAACATAGCCATGTAATCTAATGTTGCTTTCAGTTATACACCTACTCGTACATAAACGTTGATTTTTCTACAATCCGTAAAACTTTCTAATATTAATTAACCACTTTTTGTTATTGTAAAATTGGGATAGTCTTGTAAAAGGAATATGTAGGGTCACATTAGGGTCGACGAATGTCTAGGTACTATTTAACCAGGCTTGATCACATCCACAAGCCACAAGAAACGTAGAACGTAATCTGGGACGTACATACTCGTAATGTAATTCCAATACCCTGTATCAAACTCAGTTGTGCTACTGGGCACGCTATAAAAGAGTGTTCTCTGTTCTTTTCTTATTTATGTAGATATTGTACTTTCTCTGTCTGCACCGTTTTGGAGAACCCTAATAAAAAAAGGAGGTAAAAGTGAAGGTAAAGTTTTACGTTTTATGTAAATCGAATGAATTTTATTTTTATTCCCTCAAAAATGTAGGTGACTTACTGATTAAATAATTGTAATACGAAGAGCTTAAATTTTTTTTACAAATCTACAGAGTATCTACAAATTTACATTTTTATGAACTAGCACTTAGGTAGTACTTTAGTATCCATGACTGAAGAACTATGAATTATTCGAAGGTAGTCAAATCACTTGATTCTCGGTTACGTAACCTTGAACTAACTACAAGTACGTAATGTGTGATAGGTATTTAATATGATGTCACTCAGCTTCACTTATCTCAGCATAAAAGTTAAGAAAGTGTCGATGCCAACAAAGCGTTGGTACAAGAATATCGTGAATAACTTTTGTCAGCTTTGTTCTCAGTTCTATTCTTCTTAAATCGTGAAATGGGAAAATCCGAACGCAAAAAAACAAAGCTCAACTCGACGTTACAATATAAAAGTATCTTATCAACAAGGATAGATACCTATATATATATAGATAGGATAGGATAGATATATATAACCTACTTATGTAGGCTAAAATTGTGGTATGATTCGGTATTTAGAACGCAGAGAAATAAAGACCTTAACGGCCATTTTTCATATAAAAAAATCAATATGAAGTACCTATTCATAATTTTCGATTTACTTAATTAACATGCAAGGACTGTCTCTTTTACAGCAATTAAAATTTTCATATTCGACTCTGTTTTATTCGGTGACCGGATGCTTTTTGTGTTCGCAGTTTTTATTAACATCTTTGAGTTTTTATTGTGTTATTGACTACGAGTATTTTGTTTTTATGTAGGTAAATAGGTAGTACTATACCGTTCCTTTACTTAAATTTCTTAGTGCCTCACTGCCTCACTAGTAGGTACTCACGTAGCAACTTCTAAAATATTTTCCACGGTCCATCAGACAGTAAATGGGCCCCGAAATATTACGCGAATTTTTTATCACAGCAACAATGCTTTTAGGCGAATAACATGCTTTCAAGCTTTATAGTAATTTGATCAAGAGGGGCATTAATGTTTTAATGTCTAGTTGACATCGATGAACTCTCCGTAAGTATTTAATTAAGTTAGGTATGATCTGAAAAAGTTATGCGAAAGTAATAATAGCTTTCATATAGGCTTTCATTATTTTATAAAAATACTTTTTATTATTTTAACTTAACATTAAGTACGTACGTAAAAGTAAAATAGGTAGTAGATACAATAGACAGAGACAGACAAGGGAACATCCTACATTGCACGCTAGTGGCTCGCTAGCATAGGGACTATGGGTCTCGAGGGTCTAATCCTTACCCGGACACACTCAGAGGGACGACTGCCCCTGGTGATGTCATTCCGCCCTTAAGCGGTGTGCAGACTGTCATGAGGTGTACGGTGGGAAACGTTGTCCGCCGAGCATGTTACCTAACTAATCTGCTCTAACAGCCACCTCACGAACTCCCAAGGGAGCGGGCTATAAACGGTGTGCGAACGAGAAGAAAACTTTTACTTTTTATTATGCGAATATAATTTTAAAATATGAAGCACTTTACATTAAAAATTAAATAAATAACGCATCACACTCACAGCCCCACGCTAGTATTCCGTGCGTTGTGGTTGGATATATACAAAGTCAATTACAGAAACACCCGTCAATTACACAGAAATCTAAATTTATTATTCAAATTCTACCCCGTCGGGAATCCAACCCTTCGAATGGTGGACCGGCTTGGTAACCACTACACCGCACGAGTCGTCTTACAATGACATGTGCTAACGATGTAATAAAATGATTAATTACTAATGTTACATTTATTAGACTCAAAGTACCTACTCGTACCTACCTAATAATATTTATAAAGAGTAGATACAATGTACAAATTCTTGCTTAACATACTACTCGTAGACACCTAATTGAATTTTAACTCGCCGCTTCTGTCAATCAGTAGTTCACCTACAGTAATTGTACGGTAGGTATATGAAGTTTGATAGACAAAGTGTATGGATGTTTTCAAAAGCTAGCTATAAATAGCTAGTTGTTGGTAATAAATAGTGATTTATGTTTCTCTTCAAAAAGCGAGTTTTCAAAGAACATTATTATTTGTGTTAAATACCTATACGAAAGTACTTTTAAATAATTTTTTTCATTTATCACAAAGCAATGGATCTTCACAAATTTTCACATTTTTGTCGTGTTTAATATATTTACAAAGCTACATTTAACCGATCTATCAGGTGCTTTACAGGAACCTAATTGCAACTAGTTTTTCAACTTCAGTGCCAATTTATTTCCCCCACACCGCAGCACATTTTACCTGACACTTTATAAAGAGCCCGTTCAAACATAGAGCAACATACCTACATACTAAATAAAGTGAAAATAGATTAAAATTAAATTTTATTTTATGTCAATAATAGGTACATTATAAATTCAAACTTTATAACAATAAGTACCTACGTGACAACAAACCATAATTAAATTTTTATTTTCAAAGCCATCTAAAAAGTCATTCGAAGTTACTGGCGAAATAAAACGTGAAATTTAACAATAATCGAATTGTTGTTTTTGAGATTCCTAAATAATTAGCAATAATTGATGTAGGTACATAATAGTATTTGTATTCGTGACCATAACATGAAATTATCAACTTAAAATAACTTAGATACAAACTCAAACGGCTCTGTAAGTTGTCAAAGTATTAAGTTAGTAATGCCCTTATTTATCTTAGTCACAATATTGGAATTAATTGTGTCTATCCTCTGTCGCGAACTTCTTGATAAATTTCGTGGCCGGTCCCAATGGCACCGATCGCTCCCAATCCATGTTTCTGAAACACAAAATCAACATCGTAGTGTATCAAAAATAAATGTTTCGTGTCTATTTTGTTTCTTGAACCAAAATGTTAAATATTTTCTCCTTAAATACGATAATAAAAAATAACAAGTTAATTCATTATATTAAACGTTTAGCAGAGTTTAGAAAACTCTGTAGGTAACTAAAAACTTCCTTGCCCTCTTCTCTTTTATGGGCTTAAATTTTAAAAACGCTTCTTAATATTGACTTTTTAGCTGAGGATGAAACTACTGATTGAATAGTTTTCTTGTTACAAAAATTTATATTTAATTTATATCAAATTATATCTACAACTTAGACTTTATTCCTATTATGAAAAAAAATAACTTACAATAATTTTCCCGCCTTTCTTGATTGCATTGGCATTAATTTTAGGCGCCGCATGCGTCACAGACAGCATCATAGCCAAGATCGACAGCACGAAGACAACAATCTTTGTCAACTGCATTTTAATTGTTTTTTTAAATGTTGCTTACAAGAGGGCTTACTATCTCGATATAGTTTATTATGTGAATGGTAGACAGAAGACTAGTTGGTAATATTTATATTCAAAGCCTCCAGACGATTTCGCAGTGGTAATCCCCAGTTGGACCTGCGCATGTAGCACATATTAACTTTATAACACACTGTTTACCCGGTACCTATTGTTAAAGAATTTAACACTTTTAATTTTATATAATAAGTGTGTGCAGTGCAGTATAAGTGCAGTACAGTATACATGACATAATTGAAAAGTTTAATTTAATCTCTACCTACGAAAGCATGTACTAACTTCAATTTATTATGAGTTCCATAGTTAGACAAACCACTTAAGCCATGCCAAGTTTAAAACTAGGCCGCACTAAACTTAAACAATTTTCGTACTTACCTAGCCAAAAAGTCCGAACAATGTGAAATATGATTTTACTGGCGTAAAGTACCATCCATAAGCATAATGCGCGGTAAGAGGCACCGCTACCATTGAGATATATAACATTATTATGTACTACGTACTAGAAAGGACACCGTGAAATCAAAATTTGTAATTGAATGAAGAAGCAGAAGAAAAACATGTAATTGATTTGAGTACGGTTACGGCGGTAAATATTATAAATGTTTAAACAACTCTAATAGATACCGGCTGTTAGGGCTCCATGGGACAGATGGTTTACTACGCATCAGAAATTTGTTCCTAGGATGGCAGAAGGTTCAAGCATAATTATGCAGTCAACCGCAAGTTACAAATACTTGGTTTGTGTTCGGTATCCTATCCAGTACGTAGTATATAATAATTCCATGACCGCTACATACTTACACGTAAAAACTTAGCGAATAAACCTATAGGTACGCTCTATGAATTACAATGAGTGGGATTTAGCGGCTTGAAGTAAGCTCACTCTTTATCAATTGTTATATTTCCAATTTTCCTTCTTTCATTGACGTATTTCCTTGGCACGGATTGTATACAAAGAGGACGTAATCGGATCGTAAACCCTATCCGATAGGGCCTATCGCCTTTAAATGAAGACCTAAGTCGACTCATAACAGCATGTTAAAAATCACACTTTTCGTTGCTTAATCTACTATAGCTTATTAATAGTTACCTCATATACCCAAGAATTTAGAGTAGGTACATACATACATAGAACATTTATGAATATTTCGACCTATTAGTAATCGAGCAATAAATTAATTATAAGACAATAAGATTATAACAATTCTTCGCCAAGTCAAGGAAAGACGAAAAACTGTACAAAATTTTCGCCTTTTGAAAATTTCGAACGAATTCTTATATATTGATGCCATAAAGGGCCTCCATTTGCGATATAACCAGGGCCCCCATAAGTTACGCTTCACAGCAAGGAAAACATTTTTCACAGTTCGTGCGCTGATCAATAACCGCGACTGATTGTGAGTCCCCAAGCTTTCGAGAAAAGAACAATGGATAAATTTAAAATCCCAAAAACCTCTTTTCATTTAGTGAAGTTTATGACAGCTATATGGAAAATGCCTACTTAGCCGTACGTATCTACCTATACGAATAAGTAGATATTCGGAGTTATATAGGTAGGTAGGTACCTATACTTTAAGAATAGTAATATCCTGCACATTTTCTTCTACAAAGACCTCTCCTTTTCACTTACGTTCAACAGATGAGAAAAGTTCTAAAAAGTGAAATTTTTCCACTCACTGGCTGCTTACTTAACAAGGTTTGTAATCAATTCAATAAGTTTGAAATTAAATACCAAAGAATGTTACAAATTTTCTCTTAGATGAGTTGTATATTTTAATGTACTTATTAATGTTCTTTGAATCTCATTGTTATGATAGAAAATACTGTGAAACAATCCATTTAGACTTCAACTCCTTTATCGACGGATGCCGGCGGCGGCGCCCACAATCCTTCACTGCGATGTTTGAACAGAAATTGACCTCAATTTTAGATTAAATGTGTTTGTTAGGGTGTAAGATACATAAGAAAAGATAAAGTGAATGTGAATACTTGTAAAGGATAGGCTATTGTTGGTGAGATGTAGTACAACCACAAAAGCAAAAATTTGGCTTCGTTTTCAGCTACGCATAAATACATTTTCTAAGCAACCAGTTGGTTTAGCAGGTTATAGCCAACCTCGTTAGGCAGTCAGGCATCACTAAGATTTTTTTTATAAGTAAATCCTGATAAATAATTACATATCATAAATAAGGTATTAAGATTTACTTTCGCGTTTTCTGTATTTGCAGATTTAATCGCGGATCCAATCGGTATATTAATAACTCTAGCAGACGCTAGCCTGTTTGATAGGAAACTGTAAAGAGTCCTTGGAAACTCAAACTTAACTGCAAAATTGCGAATGGAATAGGACAAGATTGTTTAAATATAGGTATGTATAGAGTTAAGTCACATTACTTTAGTTTTGTTTTATTTAGTTTCTTGCGAGCAAGACAAAGATCTGACAGAAGAAGACTAGCAATAAAATGTTAACTGTGCATTCTTCAAGAGGCTCCAAGGCTCCAAGGAATAACAAGTGAGAAAGTTTAGGGCATGATAAATGTGCATTGTTAATGTAGTGTACCTACCTACCTACACGTTATTATGAGAGAAAAAGGAAACTTATTTACATCATAATGACCAGAGGCATTTCGTTTGTACAAGTCAAAAATCCGAGATTGCCTTGTCTTTTAGCACTTAATACACATATCTACAATTACATTTCTGTTGTAATATCTGAACTTCAACCACAGAACAACACTATTACGTACTTCGAATGGTGAAAAAACAATTGATGACCCAAATTTAACGACTTTATTCTGAAATATTGCTTTGTTTGAAACCCTAGGCACGCCACTGAATTCACAGCCCATATCTGTCTGAACTGAAAGCGGCTAAACTATAAAAAAAAGTTCTTTATAGTCTTAGCCTGACAATAATTTATTTGAATTTATTTTCATATTCTTGTTTTATTTTGTAACCTCCGTAAGTATCCTTTATATACCCCACACATTATCATTCCATATACTTAATCGACATTCACGGTGTATTTAAATACAAACAAGTAAAGTTCGATTAAAATGGTGTGAACAGCTTCATTCGAAGCTATTTAAAAAAATCTCGTGAACAAATAAAGTCAAATACTTACTTATGAAATCTCTAGAGATTTTAGATTAAGATCTACTTCTCCATTACGAAGGCGTACCACACCTATACAGTAGGTACGCACATAATAATATAAAATTAATAGGAAATTCCAATATCTCACCTAGGAAAATAACGCCACGATACTATTATAGAAGCCACATTTTTATTACAGTTACGTGACCGAGTTTAAGGAAGATCGTAGTATTTATTAGCAATAGCCTACCTATTGATAATAAATATACTTACTTGTATATTAGTATGTACCTATGCGATAGATATTATTAATTCGAAATGTAATCTATACTTATGAACATAATAATGAGCACAATTTCATTCAGTATTGAATTATTGTTGTGTTACATAAATATTAAATTTGTAAATACGAGTAGGATAATTTATGGGCAATAAATTAGAGATGAAAGACTCGGATACACATACGAGTATTTACCTAAATTTGCATGACTATGATATGGAAGCGACTTAAAATAATTGCACCAAATCTTTTTTACCGTTTTTCTGACCTCTAGTAATAAATAATACTATTTATGTACCCAGAAACAGTATGAAAGTTTCAGTGGCAAGTTATTCCTTCCTATCATAACTTTAAGTAAAGGTCCTCAATTCTACGTTTTATACAATATTTATAAAGTCCTTTAAAAATAAATAATTATAAATAATAGATGGGGAAATCGTAAATGAATTTTGTTTTGTTTTTGTAATGTATAATCTAGCATTTATTCATGTTAGAAGACACACCAAAAAAAAATAGACTTATGTCGGTTAGACGTTCCAATAATAATAAATTACCCAATTAACAACCGCTAACTTAGTTGAAGTTTACGTTGCAATATTAATAACTGGTTAATTGTAATATTTATCAAGTCATTTGTCGTTTAAAGTGATCTGATAGAAATTCCAAAGGCTCTAAAGTACTTACAGGAAAACCCACAATTACCTCCTACTCACCACACTGCGCAGTCGTCTTCGCTACATATAAAATGGGTTTCGATGGTAGCATCTTATCATTGTTTTATTTAGCTTCAAGCAGCAACATACCATCATTATCATGAAATTGTTCAACTTATTCGTATTTGTCCTCGCTGTTGTTGCAATGATGCTGGGCAGCACACTCGCGAAACCGAAAGGTGCGGGTGGGGCCATCCGGAAAGGAGGCAAAGTTATCGTAAGTTATTCGTTTGCATGACCGTTCATTTCCAACTAAAGCCATAATCTGTAATCTAAACTCGCAGGCGCGTAATGTTCTCGAGCCAGGACATTTTCTATTTTGATAAGTAGTTCAAAAGATATTTTTAAAACATTAAAATATCTTACCTTAAGTACCTAATTCTAATTAGGTAGGTACCGTATGTTATAAAAATCTGCATCATGCACATCGACATTGCTTCCCTAATTTCATTAGAATTGTATTGGTTACACGGTAATAATGGTTTTACGATATACAATATATTTGCTATTTCGTTTCAAGAGGAGTACTTATCTACTTATTAGGTCAACAAAATTGTTTAAGCAGAAATACTTACTCACATATTATCGTACCTACTGTGTACGATCGCTCGGTATTTAAAAACAGAATTTTAAATAACCGGCCGTGATATTCCATCAGCACAGAAATTCAATAACGTAGTCCTTCAATCGTCATAAATGTACTCGTATTAAAGTTTCGTTTCAACGAAATTGTAAAATTGCATACGGAAATTTCGAATGTTTTTAATGTTTTAAAAAAAGTTTTTTTTTTCCTTTTTTACAGAAACACGGCCTGGGAGCAATCGGCGCCATTGGTACAGGTCATGAGATCTACGAACACGTTAAGAACAGAGGTTAAACAATAAAATAATGATAAGAATATTAGAGTGAACACGTGTGAATGATTTGCTGCATTTAACATTTATTTAATAAACTATTTTAACTACAATCTGTATTATTGCAATTTTCTCTGTTGTCTCATAAATCCTTACATAGTAAAATCGTTCCATTTAGGAGGATATGAAAGGACATATTGTAGAACCTATATTTAGGTATAATTATATCGCTCTCTGCCCAGATTCCCAAATTGCTTGTACAGTCCCGATTCGTGTGCCTCTGTAAAATTTATTTTTAAAGCAATTAATAAAATAATTGCCTTTGTATTGGAATGGTAGGTACCTACCGAAGCATCTTCTTACCCCACAATACGAATTTTTAATGTCGACTTCGCCTTCATTCTTGCTTCGAATTCCTGCCCACTGATTTTTTGACGTGCGTAGGTGTAAGAAAATTAAGAAATTAACATAAATAAATCATTACCTAGCTAACCTTGCTTTGTAATGAAGAAAACACTATATTTTTATACTCGATGATAATGTAATGTAAATATCCAACCTTAGATAAATTTATCCGATTCGTTCCTTTCTATTAAGTACCTAGACTATAAAATAAATCAAACCTGGGCACAACACTGCTAATCGTTAATTAACTAAGTTAACTTTTTATGTAGGTACTTGAAATGTCCCTAACGGATTTACTTTTAAGTTAACTTTAAAAATTGTTAACGGACTCATTAGCCGCCGTTAACTTTTCATAAGTCCGTTACTCGTTAATTAAGTTCCTACCTGCCTGTCTACTATTTGCCATATAAAGCACCGGGTGGAAAGCTGCAAGTTTGAAGGACAGAAGTAGTTTAAATGGCGGTGACACTCGTATGGTAGGTACCTATATATAGGTAGAAAAATATCACAGACTTCAAAATAACTTATTGAAGTCTTTAACAATTTAAACTATTTCTTACTTTTCAACTAGAAGTCGGTATTGATTATTGCTTAAAATAACTTTATTAATTTATTTGTCTCCACTAATCCGCATTGGAGCAGCGTGGTGGAGTATGCTCCAGGCCTTCCCCGGTTGTGGGGAGAGACCCGTGCC
>DWAV01000117.1:0-28302 GCA_018231305.1 Noctuana lactifera
CTGGACCGATTTGAAAAATTCTTTTAGTGTAAGATAGTCCATTTATCGAGGAAGGCTATAGGCTATCAAGCGTTACATTTCAATTCTTAAAGCGGATGAAACCGGGGGGGCACAACTAGTGTTATATAATATAGTACAGGAACACCTTTAAAGTTCAAGGAAAGTCATTCCACAACTACACTTAGGTACGGACTAATATAGGAACTCAGAAATCGTCATTCGAGGAACTCGTATTCACACAAAACTTCGAAATTCAGTTTATCCAGCGCAACGAACTAGTTACGAACTCATTCCGTCTAATTCGATCCTCGGTAGAAGACTTAGCTTCGCACGTCGTATTCGTTCCGAACCAAAAGTTATATTATGAAGTACGTTATTGACCTTTTAAACCTTTGCATAATATTATCGCAGTTAGCTCGTAATAGTTTGTGTAGTTTGCAACTCTACGAGTACATCTGTTATAAAATTGGACGTTGTTGAAAATCGTGTAGATGAAAAGGTACAGTTTTTAGAGTAGAGCTTTTTTTAATTAAAGTGCAGTCTAAATTAGTCCTCGTTTTTTTATCGTATACATTTCAAATAGTTCCTGTTTCACAGATATCGAAATAATACCTATAATAATTAAAGCAATATTTTTTTACTCACAGAAATAAAAATAATGTAAGCTAAAATAAAACTAAGCACTGTTCAGAAATTTATTTATTTAAATAATGAAATGATTTTACAAATAAAATAAAAGGGTTTCAATAAGTTCCATTAAAGTGAAAATAAGAACCTACATTACCCTAATAATTAATACTACAAATGGCTAAACATTAAAAAAAATATTAATCAATAGAACCAATCACAAAAATAGGCAAATAGCATTAAGTGATGTACGAGTACCTTTAACATTTGAATCAGTAAATCATTTACAAACCCTACGTTTTTTAGATACGTTCATTAAGTGCCATCATCGGTTCTCAATCCAGCAAATCGGTTTCACGGACAAAGCCAAATTAATCCTGTAGTCCTGTCTCAGGAGAGCCACGGAGCGGTCCATCGATAACGTGAGCGTCCACGGATTGAACTACATTCCGAAATTAGTTTGTGATGACTTAGCTTATGGATAAGCTGACAGGTTACTGGAAATAGAATTATCTTCGTATTGTGCTTAGGTACTGGATTAGGTAGGTATTCGGTTTCGCTGTGCAAGTTTGATGAATATAATATATTAATAATACACGCAATAATATCTCAGTTTCAGATTATTTGAATAAATCTGTTAATTGTATAAACACGACATGAGCCGGAAAGAGGGTTATGAATTTTCTTATAAGTTCTTTGATAATATTTGAACGACGCGCACCGACTACAAAATAAATTCTTAAAGCTATTAAAATTACATATTATAATTTCTTAATTTTTATTTAGAAGTCAGTTTTTATAAAGTCATTATAAAAACTTATAATTGTCTGTTATTTAAGCAACGGCCTTAAGTCCTTACTACATACATATTTACTTTATGTCTTTAACGTAGCTAGAGTCCATTGTGACTATTCCTTTAACCGTATGTACAATACTTACAAAGTTCATGTGACTATGAGAATTAAGCAGAGCGTCATTAAAAGCTGGTTAGTTTCGTCGAGTTGTGTAATATCAACATTTCACACGCCGGACATCCCAACTCGTGAGTTCAACAAACGTTCTACGCCGGAGGTCGTGTGACACAAGGATTAAACGCGGCTTAACGACTTGTTTACGATCTGATACAACTACGGAATATTTTCCTTTGTTAAACATAAAATGTCCCATGAAGCAAGCTATTTGGCCCGATCTTGTGAAGTGGTCCGGTAAAATGAGCTACGTAACTCTGATTTAGCTCCAACGCGGATAAGTGTCCTCGCTGGAGAGGAATTTTAAAGCTAAACGGCAACTTTGTCAAGTAGGTTGACAGGAACTTTTATATTGGTTGTTGAAGCATTTTGACATTAGTTAATTTTTTTAACGTAAAGGAGTAGCGAACTAGGATGCAGGAAACCCTTGGCTCACCATTGAATAAAAATATTACATAGATTCAACCTAAAAACGTTGAGGTAAGTTGACAAGTTGACAGATTGCAAAAGCCTTAATTCTCAAACGGCCCAGTCATTCCGACTCAAGGAACGGACTGACTCTATTACAACTAAGAAAATTAATTTCCAAATATAAATAAATTCTGTTTACTTCTGCTTGGCGAACCGTAACGCATTTAGAGCGGGGAGAAATTCCCTGCCTTCGGCGCGAATCGTTTTGGCAACAATTTAAACGGTGGAATCGTAAATGTTTATTCGGGAACGTTTCTTTAGCTGCGGGGTGAAGGGGAACGTCGTTATAGGTCTTTAATGGCCAATAAAGTGTCAACGCCCGCCCCTGAGATAACGGTTCACCTGAGGACCGCCAGACGGTGTGGCACTAATAGATAAATTAGAGATATTCGCGATTTTTTTGCTGAGCTATCATCTGATTCTTCAATTGTCTTTTGTTTATAAAAAAATTTTGTAATTTAAAAAAAGTACAATTTGTTATATTACAATAATTGCATGCAAATTGTAGACTGCAATTGCAAATTGTTAGGAGCTTGCTAGACCTCCTCGTAGTGCACCCTGGACAATGTTAATGAGCTGTCAAAACTCTATTCATTCTTGAAACAACTAATAGAAATAATGACACCATAAGCTCTTTATATCAACTGTCAGATAGAGTTAGTTTTTGCGTATAAATAGATGCTAAACGATTAAGTAGAATACTTCTGTACAAATATCACTCAGCAACATTGTTCGAGTAAACGATACGCGGAAATTCAAATATTACTTCCCGACTTTATCACGACTTTAGACACACGGTCTCTTTAACACTCTAACGGTGTTTAATTTAAATTATTACATCTGCTTTCATTCTTCACATAAAATAGTGTGTCTACGGCATATAGAAATAGATACTATAGATAAAATATACTTAGGATAGACGTATTATACCGTAGTTCCTATTTTGGGACAAGAATCGTGTAATACACCTTTGGATTATAATATGAGACTAAGCATAATGAAAATGATACTCAAAATACTTCGGAGTGTGCTGAAGTTTTGCGCTAACATTACACAGCTTATCTTTCGTGTAACTGATAGACAGAAATTTGCCAGGTTATAAATATTGTTCACTGATGTCGCCACGAATTTTAACACAATCTCATTAATGTTATTAAAATTAGAAACTTTCACGGTAATTCATTGTTTGCGAAACAAACTTTTGTTATAAGATGCGTTATTGTTGTGTTACTTATGTTCAACTGTACAGATACCTACTTCTTCTAAGATTTACCGTTCATAAATACAACTATGTGATTGCTAGCTTCCTCGAGATACCTACTTGTAGATGTGCATTCAACTATACAAATAATGATGTATAACGATATTATACGAATAAATTTCACATTTTCAAACTGACGTCACTTAAGGGGTTATTAAATTATTTGGTAAGAAAATTATCATTACTAATACAAAAGAAACATATCAAGATAGGACGAGAAACAGATCTATACTAATATTAGAAACAGGAAAGATTTGATTGTTTGTTTGTTTGTATTGAATAGGCTCCGAAACTAAACTAACTAAACTTCTAAACCGCGTGGCACAGCTAGTAATTGAATAAAAAGGCACAAATGCAGTAACATCTCACAAAATTCGCAAAGTACCTACGAACATTCAACTACACTATACGTTATTGTTCTTTAGAGAATCGTAAGCTTTCTTTCAAGGCACAATCATGTCAGCAAGTAAGAACAATAGACTTGAAGCACACCGCCCGTGTGTCGTGTGTAAGAGACGGTTTCCTGAGAGAGTGCTTAAGTAGCAATGATAATTATGCTTAACGATGTTAGAGATGTGCAAACTGGTTAAGCCGAGCTCCTTTACTGCTTATTTTGTAGCAATATTCGTTTACTGAATGAGTCTTCGCAAATTAAGAAGTGAAACGAATTGCGTCATTGCGCGCGTTTGTCTTCGAGCAAATAAGAGGGTCGGTTTGAACAAATTGGGCTGATGGCTGGAGCTCCGGAGTCTCGCAAATATTCTTTTGAAAGTAAAGTAAACAGAATGTTTGTCGGCATAATTCTGGTGATTTGTAAAATTGGAAATTTTACGCTCGTGCAAACAAACATCTTGCCGCATTGCCGTGTCGTCAAATATTATTCCCGGAACGGTAGCGACCACTCAGATTTTATCGTGACATTAGTTGCGTAACTTCAGTTTAGGTGGAGCTACGCTAAACTCGTGAATAAAAGTTATTTTGTTCATAATGGCTCGGGAGCGCTTACATTTATTTAAAAAGCTGACAAAAGAAAAATACGGGGCGCGAAATTTTATTCCAGCCGCGAGGTGAATTTGTTTTTTACAGACCGTCCTCGGCGCAAACAAAGCAGAGACGGTGATGTTTTAGTGCTGATTGTAGTGATCTAGTTTGCTAGAGTTGCGAAATATCTTGACTCTAGAATCTGGAGTAGTCATTAATCTTACTTTCTTTTCTTATATGATACTTAATTAATATTAATTAAGTAATATATAATTTTTACAGATGAGTATGCCACCTGTTAAGTTATATAGCGATCTATCGACATCCAGCATAGCGATGGTTTATAAGACCACCGGTGCGGTGAAAATCTCTTGAGCGAACTACACAAGTTCTACTAAGTAGTAGTAAATAATGGAAAGGCAAAATAATCCATTGTATACTTACAAACAACATCCAGCTTAAAGGAGTCCTCGATACTCTGGCCAGGTAGTGCGCTGTTGTCAGCAACGCATTTCAACTGAACGCCATCGTCTTCAGGCAATGGCATGAACTGCAAACTACTGCTCACCCAGGTCTCATTCATTGCGTCCATTATCTGCACAACAATGGGGTAATTAATTACAACTGAATTCAATGTACTATGACCCTAGTACAGTACGGTACTAGGGTCATAGTACATTGAGTAGAAGTGCTATTTTTGCAAGTTTCGAAAAGAAATCGATTTAGATGTCATACATTGCAAACGATACAGTTCTGAAACGTGTCATTTCAGTAATAAACGAGAAATGAATACGATTCATTTTTATTTCTCATCGTATTCGTTAGGTGTGCTACTGTTCGATGCATGGCAAAACTCGAAATTGAATTTAATTTTTTGCAAACCAAAAAAATCATACCAGTGCCTCTTTTGTTTTTCATAGAAAGACACATCAGAACAGGTTCAAGTTATTCTTATTAATGTTTTCACAACTAATCCGCATTAATAAAACTGTGTTGTGTTAAATAATTTAATAACTAATAAGATTAGAATTTTACGAGTACACAGTACAGTATAGAAATTAATTCAAATTTACAATTTCATAAAACATAGAAGCAGATTAATTTAAAAATAAATGATTAACAATACCCGTTTACCTTTCCCCTTTTAAATTTCCTATTGTCTTTGAACCAGGTGAGTTGCGCTGGCGGGCGACTCCCCTCCGACACACACGTCAAACTGACGTATCTCTCTGATGATAACGTCACTGGCTTGTTCAGAATCTCCACACGGGTCGGCTTTACTACAAAGAAAAAAGGATTTTTTGTAACCATTTCAAATGGAATACCATGTTTTGTTGTTTTTTAAGCTTTGTACACGTAAAAATTTATACATTTTCACGGGCTGCAGTCGATTTTCGGTATGGTGGTCTCACTTTGTGGTTATCCGCTTTTATTAGAGGGTGCTTTGACATTTTGGACTACGAATCAAATAAAATTACAAAGATGTTAAAATAAAGAATAGGTACTACTAACTAAACTGTTCACTTGTAACGTGTTGAAGGCTAACAAATTGTTAATTGAATATTTTCAAAATTGACCTCGAATCTAGTATTTCTACATCATTATAACCGATAACAACAGCTAACGCGGTCCGCTGTTGAATGACTTCTAATGGCAATAATTGCGCAAGCCAGACTTGCACTTTTATTAATTTACTTAATCTTCTTGTGCCTACAAACATACAGAACCAGTATGTGAGCTTTAATAAAATCAAATAATTGAGAAAACATCAAATTAAAATACACCTTTACTTGTTATAAAAATAGAGTAAATACCTATTATATTTGTGAACTTACAAAGTCCAAACCAAACATACCTACACAAATTCAGTAAAAAAGCAAGAGAGCTGTGGTGATAAACCAATTTAGTGTTATTAAATCATTTTGTAGTCAAAGAAAACCCTTCCGACATTTTAATTTCCCACTCAAATTTCCAACGAATTACTAATAAACTGTCAGGAACAGTGTAATTTAAAAAATAAATTAAGCGTTACAAAATTCTGAACGAAATTAATGTAAGTAGCAGTGGGAGTGTTTTCTTTTAAAATGAGAAACGATACGGTTTTCACGTTTTACATTTTTGTGTTTATATAAGACCGTTGCGAGTGAAATAAGCCAGCACAACGTAGACAAATAGATAATTCATGCATATTATTACGTTTTCTAGAACATTATGTAATAATAGCAGTTAAATAAAATTAAACCGACACAGAAATCTAAAATTCCAGAGTATTTTAAAAAGCTATTTACATTAATCATACTCACAATTCATTTCTAATCTGACAGTCTTTTCTTGTGGACTAACGAGGTTGGTATTCAAGGCTCGGCACTTGAAGGTAGTGTTTAGATTACTTCTTTTTACATGCGGCAGTTCTAGTCGGTTTACTACCACGTGGGTATCAGTTTTTTCTCCGATGTACTGAGTTGCAGGATTCCCGTCTATCAGCCATATGACTGTTGGTGCTGGGCGGCCTGTTAAACAAAAGAACGAATTGGTCAATTTTATGAGTATGGATGGAAAACTGAAGCGCGCATAGCCCCGCTGGTGGATCGATCTCACAGAGCAGCTTCGGCCGCGGTCCGCGGTCAGCATTTGGATGGGTGAACGCTAGTGGCCAAGTTCATGCGCGCTTCCGTGCTTCAGGGAGCATGATCTCGGCTGTTATCAATAGATAGTGAAATAAAAAATATTTTAGGAAAAATAAAACAGACAGCAAACCAAGAAGTCAGAATTTGTTTTGAAGTCTGTGCTCCGAAATCCCATAAAAATCAATTTTGCTGTAAAATATCGCGTCAAGTTCACATTCAACTATTGTTAGAAATATTAAAAAATGTAGATAGATATAGAAGTTGTTATATATATCAATAGGCTTCTGTGTCAGTCATTTCTAATAGCAACGTCCTGCATCTACATACGCCTACATAATAACAATCGACAGACGGACTAGCCAATAGAAAGTGTGATAGTGAGGCACAGGAGCGGTTTGGTGCGGTTACCCGTATCCGGATAGAACCGCCATATCCGGGATAGTTTACGTCACGTAAAGCGATCGGTGATCGAAGTTTAGGAACAAATTCTAATCGCGATACGTAGGGTTTATCTCGTAACGGTGAAGTCATTTGAACAGGTTACAGGCTTTTAGGACTTTCTACGTTCATCCACAACGTCCAAGTTATGGAAATCGTGGAATGCCTTGAATTATGTTTTTATAATAACTTTTTTTTCATTTAGGTATTTATAACAAAAATTACAAATTACGTTTTTAAACGATTTTACTTGCAAAAACTGTGAGGTTTGTCCTAACCTTACTCTATCTCTATAATAATAATACCAATTTACAATTTCTACAAACTGTATAAGTTCTTTTAAGGTAAGTGTAACACTAAAATATACTATTCCCTGAATTTTCCATAAAGATACAGTAGGCTTACGTAATATTCACGGTTCGATGAGCATTTGCAGCTGTCAGATACAGACAAGTTGCTTTGATAGAGCAACACAACTATTAAGTTATGTAATATTCACAACTGAAACTACTACAGAGATTTTAGTACGTAGATATTTAAGGTAATTGCTATAGCCAAGTATTACGAAACATGGCAGTTTCATACACTTAATGGCAGCATCTGTTTTTTCCATATTTACATACTTTAATTACCATATTCCCGATATCGAAAAGAGAAGTCTTGTGCAGATAATTAAATTTATAAATTATGTGATAATCCGATGTTAGCAGAAGATTAGCGGAGGGACAAGGACATAATTGCATTATTTTTACGATATCCGCATTTGTAGGGCGCAGGTATGTTATAAATTCATTGGTATAACTTCCCTATCCATGCGAGAAAACTGTGATAACACAGTGAGTGTTCTGTAGTATTTCTGTGCTTCTCAAGATTTGTAAATGGAACCCAGTTAAATGTATTTTACACAAAAGAATAGCTATAAATAAAACACTAAATAATGTCACGTACATAAAGGGTCCATCGAATGATCTATACTTAACAGATTGTTCTAAATTCGAAACAGAATAAACCGCAGACGGTTGAATTCACAAAATATTTAGACGCTAAATCGAGAGTCTAATTTCAAGTCTGGGATGTCGAGAGAGTCGACTCCACATTTAGTGTCATGAGGGATGGATTCCTTAGCCCGGTTACACACGGTGTCTTTGTAGCTGCTAAATTAGCACAGAAATAGGTATGGTATGCAATCGCGATATAGTCGCTAACGGTCTACGAATACATTAACACATATACACTGTTAAATACAGTTTATTGCACACTCATAGACTTATCTTAGTACAATAAATACAATATATTAAATACATACACATAAATATCATAACAGATATAATTTATACATAAATAAATTTATGTGCCTTTTATTAACATCCACAAAGCCGATAGTTTTGAAAAGCTGTAGAGTTTGTATCGCTGCAAGAGCTGCCGTGTCTAACCACCCTTACATCGGGTGCCATTTGGACCGATCTCTTAGCGTAACTTATCGGCAAGTTTAACGGCGATATATCAAAGTAAATGGTTTAATTTCTCATCTCCCTCTTGAGCTATGAATTGGTAATGCCTTCATTTGAAATGTGCTAATGTGTATGAAACCTCTAAAGAAGAAATGTTTTTGACAGTGAAACCACGGACCGTTTGCATACATTTTGAAAAATAAAATAAAATTTCGCAAACGTAATGAGGCACGTGCTATCTGTATAGCAACAAGTAAATAAAATGGATATATTTTAAGACCTGAGTGGTACAGTGCACAATTATTATCCAGATTTAAACATCCTGGCCCGTATTTTTTCATAGGGTCTGTTCTTAAAGAGACGAACACTCAAAATTTGAAGCGAAAGAAATAGTTTTCAGAAAAAGTCTCAATATTATAATACATTTTTTATTGTTTCAACAACTAATTGTCAGAAGAAGAATCAATTTTGTTTATTTACATAATTTTCACAACTGTGATAGATGAATACATTATAAAAGACGAGACATTTAACACAAAATAAAGTGGGTCAGATGTAAGCAGTAACCATCCAGTGCACTGGGGCACGGTTTCATTTCAGAATTTCATATGCCAGATGATATTTTCGTGTGTGGTGTGTTTACAAAAAACAGATCTTCAAAACTGATAGCGTTGAGTAGTTGGTAGTAGCCTACAAACATTTATTTGCTAACCAAAAATAAATTGTTTTGAATTTGTACATATATTTGTCAAGTTTTTCAGTATTTGTATGTGTAATGGTTTTAATCGCTTTTCTATATGATCTACTTTAGAACTGCGGTCGGTAACGTTTTAGTGAGCAAAGACGTTGTAGTGGCACATTAAGTACAATTAAGTTATTTTATAAGTCATCATCATCAATCCATCACAGTCACAATTTAGAGCACGGGTCTCCTCTTAAAGATGAGAAGGGATTAGGCCAGAGTCTACCACGCTGGCCAAGTGCGAATTGATGAACTTCACATGCCTTTTGAGAACGTGTTTTCCTTCTCCGTTACAGCTAAAGACATGTAATTGCTTAAACGCACATAATATAGAAAAGTTATTGTTGTGTGCCGCAGGGATTTGAATCAAATTGCAAAATTCAAACATAATTTTTTAAACGAAAATAACATTTGAAATACACCCGCGCGTAGCCGGGGCGGGTTGCTAGAATATTATACTTCAATACGTTTGATAAAAGACTGCTGTATGAATTCCAGGGAGGAAGGAAGATGTCTGAAATCGACAAGTTAAACGGAAGTTAGTACGGCAAACTCCGCAACTTATCCGTGGGGGAATCAAAATCGCTGCGTCGCGGACTTTCAAATATTGTTAACCTATCCGCTAACGTCCGCTAATATCCTAATCTTACGTTTTTATCCGAACAAAATAAAAAGTAAATTACCTTGGTTTTTTTATATATGTTTCGACTTTTTCATTATCAAATCACTTGATATATCAAGCCTAGTTGATTTTTTTTATATACTAAGCCTAACAGGCTGACGGGCAATCTACTGGCAACCTGTTCGTTACCGTCATCTATGAATATATTCACCACCAGAGGAGTCAACCAGTGTTTCTTATTTTCCTTTTCTCCTCCATAATTTTCTACACATCTTTCGACAACATTGGCCATTTATAAAACTTTAATCTACTAAGGCTCAAACGTCGTTTATTTATTTTGTTTAGGAGAGTTTCTTTACTTTTTACTGCGATAGAAAAATGAAAAAGGGTATAACGAGTTTATAAAGAGACGGAAAATCATATTTTCAGTTTAAAAAGATTTTACACTATACATAAAGTATTTCACTTCACAAATGACCTTAAAATGACTCAACACACACTGTTGATTTAATAGATACATTTACTCGTACATGGAAACATTATCTGAATGTCTCCTAAGATCAAAATCGATTCAACACCTACCCGGCCACAACATCTTGATTTCCATCCACAATATACCTAGCCCCATCAAATTAACTATTGATGTCCTAACAAGCAATAGCAATTAAGGCGAAGTGCACCTTTGTCCTTTGTTTCCAGATTATCTAGCGACTCCATTAGAGCGTGTTCGTTAAATTTGTATTCTGTGAATAATGCAAAGTATTGATAAAAGTTTTAATATATTATATTGAGTGTCGACTTACTGGCAACTGAACGAAGAGTTTTATAATTCTCTTTATCATTAGTGCTCTGAATAATAAATACGAGAATATTTTTCTGTTTCTTTTAACAAAGTAGAAAATACAGTTGATTTTATCATGGCTTAGTCGCAATATTACATGTACCTAATTAAAAACCTGTCTGAAACTTCTTTTATAAGAAGAAATATCCTTGAAAACTTAGGTTTATAGTTGGGGCTAATGGTGATGTTTGTAGATAATTTTATTAATTAAATAAACGATCAGCCCTACGACAGATGGTAGGTGGTAGAGCTTATAAAGTTCGCCCGGGAGTACCACCGCTACTGGTCTCATAACCCGCCATTAAACAAATCTTGTAACAAGTATTTGTGTTTCGGTTGAGGAGGGTGAATGCTAAACACACTATATTTAAGGTGACTTGATATAAGATTCGACTTTTCTCCTATTTGAGGTTGGATGTGGGTATCCGTGGGCTGCGTTGCAGCGACTTCTTAACATCAGGTGGCCTGCATGCTCATACTCATAAACGATAGAATATCATCAGAAAAATGTGTTCTTTTCTTTCACCTTTTTCAACAAACAAACAAATTTTATCCAAATAAGCGTGATTTACCATTAGTAATACAGTTTATTGCTAACAATATAACAAGTAAGGCCCTGCTTGTATAAACGTTGCTAATCTTGAAAGCGCTTAATGTTTCGAGTCGGAATTATGCATAGCCTTAGGGATTAGGGGACGTCATCCCGTGCCGCTCAGTGGTCGAATTTGCTAGATCATTTCCCTGATACAGTTTAACAAGCAAATACCAATTCCGGTTATGTTTCTTACACAATTAGTTTCGTAACTTTGTAATATTTAACATTAGGTATGTAACAGAACATTATGTAGGTACATAAGAACACGAACAATTCCGTTACGTTACTTTAAGAAGAGTTACGTCAGCAGCCTATATTAACATTCTGAAATTAGAATCGTGCCTAAATCAAAAGAAGACACAACAAAGACTATTGACATAATTTCCAGACGAACCATATTTATTTTTGCGAACTTTTGACGTTTTTATCGCAACGTTCGTATAATAACAAAATTGTATCTAAATCACGATCTCGCTTAAAGAGGCGTTAAAATTTAATTAGTGCCTCTTCGTCTCGACTCGATTTAGTATTTATCTCGTTAAACGTCAGACTTCACGAAAACTGATTACTCACAATACATCAACATTAAAGCTACGAGTCCTCATTATTTACGTCTATTAGGGCTAAATGGAAGTAGTAAGTAAGTAACCGTTAAGGGAGCGCGCATAGCCTCACTGGTAGTGCGGATCGCAAGCGGTCTTAGATTAATGCAACGTCGGATGCGGTCGGTATTGGGATGGGTGACCGCATGTAGCAAATTTAATGGCGCGCTTCCGTGATTCGGATGGCACGTTAAGCCGACGGTCCCGTCCGCCGTTGTTAATACAAACATAGTTTAATATATTCGATGCTAAGTAACCAAACATCAGAACTATACTTTACGTGTTTATACTATAGGTACTATTAAACGAGCAATATTTGTATATAATTATGTATATGTAAATGTGTTTGTAATCACGTTCTCGAAAACGATAAATTTGACGAAATTTGTGATTTGGGGGGTGAAATTGAATTCGTGTTGTTCGTATTTTAGAATTCTAAGTCACACTTGCGCAGTATAATGTCCTTTACTTACTCAGTAATAGACAAAAATTAAAAAGAAATGCAAGCCAGTTTTACAATAAATTTGTCGCAAAATACTTGGAAACATAGTCAAATACCCCATTGAAAGGGTTACACGACCCCTGAAAGGTAACAGTGTCAAGACTAAAGTACTTTGCAAGGTCGCGGTTTGAAGGTTCGTAATTGCGTTATTGTGGCCGACTTCGCCTTGCCTGCTATTGATCATTCCACATCACTTATTCGGAACAAATTGGTTTAGGGCAAGTTTCTAGCATTGGATATCCTTAGAAGTTTGTTAATTTACTTTATACCTGTTAGAATTAGGTTTTTAGTTACTTTGAAGCTAGTTGATTAATCATTCTGGTAAACTATGTAAATTCAAGAGTTCAGTTTTTAGACGTGTGTATTTTTTATTATTCAATTAAACTTCTATTTATTAAATTACTAAGAAAGTGACTACTACAAAGAGAATTAAATAGTCGTATATTTACTTGGGTTTATACCAACATATGTCCTAACTATGACTAATAATAAACGAGGTTAAAAACTACTTTGCAATAATTATAATCCGCCAATACGACATTATGATCTCGTATATTTTTTACATGCACGTACACTTAATATAGAAAGTCATTGTAAACTTTCTTTCTTCTTTTTAAAATTAAAAAAGGTAATTAAAATTAACTGCTACGATTACGTACGTAGAGTAAGCTACGTCGTAGTTTGTAGAATGAAAATTAATGGTGGAAATAACAGCAAATGAGTTTGTGTACTGATGTTAAGAAAACAATGCCACTGTAGCGACTAGAAAATTGAACATTGCATAGATTCTCAAGTATAAATGTAATAACTTTACTTGTAGTGTAGCTGAAACTCACTTTATTGTTGTAATGTCTTGAAAATTTTATAATGCTATTCAATTTTAGGTGTGGTAAATTTTTTTAGTATGTACGATCTAAGGATATTTAAGTACGGCTTAAGAACTCACCTCCTCTGACTTCACAAACAAGGACTAGCTCATTTCCCTCCTCCAAGGGCCCGACCACGCCGGAGACGTCTCTACCCGACTTGTCGTATAGAATCAGCTGATGTGGAGGTACTGGAAACAAAAAAAATATTTTACTTTATATGTTTAATATTATGAAGTAACTATTAATATAATTTATATTTAAGTTCAGCTTTGTGACACCATGCTTACTACACCGGCCCGCCATTCGGAACGTCCTGGGTTTGGTTTCCAGTATGGCACAAGTTTAAATGTCGAATTTAGACGTCTGTGCACGGTCTGGGTCTTGTTGTGTCCATGGTTCATGGTGCAAACGACACATGGAATCCTTGTTTGGGTCTATGAATTTTAGGCACTATTTCAATTTTTATTTATCTTAACATATAGAATAAGGACACTGATTCGATATCGGCTGTTATTGTCAGATAACAGTCCTAAAACGCCGGAAACCCTTTAGGCGGTTCGACAACACTCAACATGGGTTGGTTACTAACCTGTATCTTCACCAATCCGTTAGGGGGGTTAAAAATAAACTTATTACTCTATGGTAGGGCAATATTTAAAATGTTAGCTTTAGTTTTATTTATTTAGCGTCAATAAGTGGGGTTATTTATACAAAACTGGGCTACTTTCAACAAAAATTTGAGTCCTAACGACTCCTCAAACACATTATACGCCTAGCTTTCAGGTAATAAAACAAATAAAAGAAATGTGGAGGACAATACTGCGCCGTATAATACGAGTACAAGTACATTTTATTTTCGTTTCTTTTTGCTCGGTATTATGAGAGTTCTGGGTATCGCTCTCTGGATATTTGATATTCAATTAGACAATTTTTCCCCGCAGGTCATAGTCACTACATAATCTATATTTATACTTGAAAATAAAACATTGTCACCGAGTTAGTTACCGATTTTGAATTACCTTCGACCGAATAGCAGAGTCAAAAATATTAAAACGGTAATCTTTTTTATATGTATCTCGAAAAGAGATCAACTGATGTCATTGTTTTTTTTTTACTGAGTTTTATACTCTGCTGCTATGTTAATTAAATTTATTACAGTATAATAAAATTAAAATACTGTTCGTATTAGATTTTATTTCGTGTATTTCATATTCAAGTTAATTTTGAAATTAATTCATTTTTGTATTATTTATTTCATGAGTATTTATTTATTTCATGTCGCGTTATAGTATCGTATCGTACCTATTTATAAAAATACTACGGTATTACAAACAGGACACCCGAATCATAATGAGGAAAAATATTGATAATATCGGATCAGATTCAGACAGTTTCTGAGTATTATTTGGGAAGTTGCTATTTTTTGTTAGCTGGTAATATTAAATGACAATAGAAATAAAATTAATTATAAAGTTATTTGAGAAAATCATTCGTGTTTGTATACCTTTTCATTATTATTTATTTATGTTCTCTTTACATGGGGTTGAGATCGTTAGATACGTTTAACAAACGAAATTTTTTCATATTCTTAGGAAAGTGACTACTTTTAAATTTTTTAAATACGGTTTAGATACGGTAAACGATACAAGTAGCGTAATATGTACAAATGTGAATAGTCTTAAAAACTGAACTTAATAAAATTAAATAACATTAGAAAAACGTCAGGAATGTATTGCTTTAATTTTATTCAAAGGGCCCAAGGTCGTGTTAGCGAGCAAACAGGGCGGGTGTGCATGTGGGGTTATAAGCCTAAGGCGCCCTGAGGCGAGGAGTGTTGACGACGGGTCTAACTTCTATTGCTTAGAGGATATCCACCCTTCTTATGTTACGTTACTTATGTATAGACAAGAGCTCACATTACACAGATATACAATATATAATATTGTTCGATAAACTGAAATATTGTCGTTATATTCCAAGATAATTCTTCGTTTTGGTATTTGTTTATTAATCGCCCCAGTCTTTTAAAGAACATGAAATTTACTTATCGGCCCTACTTATTTGCCACATCCTAACAGAGAACTAAAGCACTATAAATATTCTAAGATAGGTACATTGTATATTTCAGTTCGATAGAATGGTGTTTATGCCAATAGATTTTAAATATGATGGAAAATTTTCTTAGATATTAAAACAGAAGAATGCAGCATGTTTTTGCAAGCTGTTTCAAATTGTAATCTCAAAATGCGTTTGATCAACGTCATGATACGTATGTGGTTTTTCTACACAAAGGTTAGAAGGCGTTTGAAGGCAAACATGCCGCGTGAGTATGACTTATAAGACACACTTGTCCCTTAAGGGAAGCAAGAACTGCTTTGCGATAAAGCCCTTTCTTATGAATACTTGACTACACACTGTACTATAGAGGGGAGTTGTGCCGTGTAAGTTCCGTTTATGATGTGTGTGTAGATTCTCTGAAAGAGTAGAAGTTTCGTTATTCTAGAGAAAACCATAGGAGATAAATTCGGTACTTTAAGGCAACTGGCAAAATACTTAGATGAAAGTAGAACTAAACCTATTTAACAACTATAGAGGTAGGATAAGGTCATCAAAAAAAATGTCAAAAATCTATTTTATTATGTTCCTACAATGTTTTATTGCCAAATAGGCCATTTTTAAACATTTAAATAGTTTTAAATATTTATTTATGAGCTAAATCTCTGTGTCATGGTGACCATGGATACACACAAACATCCAATTTGTTGCAATCATATTATAATAAATGCCATCAACCCTTTTTATGTGCCACTACTGGGCACGGGTCTCTCCCCACAATCGGGGAAGGCCTGGAGCATACTCCACCACGCTGCTCCAATGTGGATTGATGGATAAATATAATAAGTAAAGATTAATAAATATCACGTAAGTTGTATTTTGCGTGTCGACGCCGCAAACGTTATTTCTTAGGAGGTAAAAGCACAATAGACGGTTTTGTACCCTGATCCGGGGTACAAAAAACATGGGACCGGCATTATCGCGAGGGTTTGCACCCCAATTGCGGGGATGGTAATAGTGATTGGGGTGCTGTCATCGGTTTAGATGCTTATCACTGTTTTTATTGCAGTTTTTGTTCATGAAACGTAATAGTGGTTTATGGGCTTTTAAGGACTGGGTCTTTTTTGTTCATCGATAAGATTAACAGCTTGATTTGTATAGATAGTATATGTGTAGGTAATGTATTTTATTTTAGTATTACTAACTTTTGTTTTAATTTTAGCTTTTAAATTAATTTGTACACCTGTAGAGGTAAATATGTACCTAATAATGTCCTTTCGCCTGTGCGAAATAAATATTTTGTCAATGTCAATATTATGACGAACTTCAAATATGTACTATTGTATCAAATATATAAAAATAAACCTGCATTTGGCAGCCTACTGGTCAATGAACTTAACCTTTCATTAGACAATAAACTGATTCACACAGAGAAACTTTAATAGGCTGAAAATGAAAGGCTTTTGAAGTCTCAAACTCTTAGGCGTTAGAACACCGAAACCTTATATTCAAACGTTTATTATTCAAAGACCTAAAGTACCTCACTTAGTTACTTTTACAAAGCTCATCCTACAACACAATAGACGGTTTTGTTCGGGTTGCAAAAACATGAGATCGGAATTAATGTGACGCTTCGAACCCCCATTTTGTGGTTGTAATAGGGGTTAGGCTGTCATCGATTTAACTATATTTATTATAGTGAGGAAAACAGAACACTTTAGTTAATTAGTGAACAGATTAGAAAATTCCATGACTAAAATGATCTCTAGTTTAAAATGTTATTTTTTGTTGTTTTTAGATGTGTGATGTTGCCAAATTAAATTAGGTTTATTGTAACAGTTTTTAAGTTATTAATTGGTCATTTTCATATGCTTCATACTTCAGAACTCCGAATTAACCTATTCTGTTTTTTTTTTGGTAATAAATTATGGATTATAATTATTAGCATCCCTTATTAAATATTGAAATATTAAAACGTTATATAGGAGTGGCTGCTTTTAGGTATCCTGTAACAATAAGGAAAGTAAACTTATTAAGTAAAAAATATATTAGACTACCTAGTTCGTAAGTAAAGTACAATTTTATCTGTTACTAGCTGACTTGGCTAACATTGCTCTTCCATACCTATAAGTTTTCATATAAGTAGAGTAAATATTTTTGAAATAAATTATACCCTATAATCGAGGGCTAACGACATAATATAACAAAAAAAATTCCATCAAAATCCATTCAGTAGTTTTTGCGTGAAAGCCAGTAAAAAAAGACAGACAGAAATGAATTCTTCTACAGTTCTTTTATATTACGTAAGAATATGATAAGATATAAGATGTGTACAACCAAAAGATTAATCGCTTGCTTGAAATAAAAGAAAAAGTTTAATTATATCTTTATTACATAGACGCGTTTCTGTTTAAATAGATAGACATTACACAGACACGGTTCTATTCTTCTATTTAAATAGATAGAAATCTAATCCCGGATTAGTTGCGAGGCATGTCTTTTACTTATTGGGACTCCGAGTATTTAGTAGTCATAGCATTTCGACCCTTTCGTTAGTAGTCATTACGTGGGTGACCATTTGGGAACGTTTACAGTATTATTGTCAAGGAACGTTCAATTTTGGTGAAATCGAAATTCGAGTGGTCACGATTCGATTGTCTTTTACGTCGTATTTACGATTATTGGAATTTGAAAAACAAAGTTTATAATAACGAAAAAGAGAGAGAGAGTAAGTACATAACAGATTAATGGTTATGGACAAATTCCATTCCTCCCCCTGGGTCAAAGTATGGCTACGAGCCGCGCCTATGCTTGCGCATATTTTCAGACATCAATTAGTAATACAATTTTTTTTTATAATCTTACATTCATAATAATAATATGTTATATTCCCCCACTATTACACTATCTTTATTTAAAATAAATAAAACTTATCTATTATACTTATTTGACTTACATTATTAAACTACTTTTATTTATAATAAATAATATATACATTTTAATGAGGATTTTATTTCTGATTCAAGTCAAATCCGCAATTACTCCACTTAATGGGTAATAATGCAGCCTGTATTTCAAAGGATATTTCATCATTAACGGCGTTAATTATAATCTGGACTTTTATTAACTACAATACATGTTTATTTGTTTTGACTCTAGTGTAAGCAGCGTGTTATTTTATTATATAAACATATATCCCGGGGTGGTCAAACAAAAGAGCTTCTGAATGGTGGACTAATCGTAAATAGGTACTACATCGCAGGAGTCGATAATACATAATAGGTAATTCTAAACGCTACTTCTACATGTATGTAGGTAAGTACAGCACCCATAACATTGCATATGCATTTGTTCTTCGTTTACTTAGCCCCTCCGTAGTCCTCATACACAGCTAACATGGCGTTGATGGGACGATAAATCGCGTAGCAGAGACTACAGTAGAAATTATGGCCACTGAATTATGCATCAACCGTAACACGCCAGCGGCTGTAAAACTGAGTCCCGCTGGAGAGTGGTCGAGCTCCCACTATTTGTACACAAATTGCTCTAGTTTATTGCAAGATCGCGTTTATGCACAAGTTTACGAGTTTCGACACCTACTTCTTATATGACTCGAGAATTTGTCCATGTCCCGAAACTATAACCTAAGCTACATTTATTTTATGGCACCGAGTGCTTCTTACATAAGTGAGGGTAAGGTTCGATATGGCTGGATGGTTTCAACTTGGTTGCTGTTTAGTTGTATGCTAAAACTTGTTTCATAGTGCCAGTTAGTTTCAACGAGCTGGCGCTTGTTCATAATGGCTGTCGAGTTACTTTAAAACGGGCCGCGATTTTAGAGCGGAATTGTTGCTTGTTTGAAAATTTTTATGCTTAGCACTTCTTAGAATTTGTGTCGTGAAATGTTAATTAAATCCCCTTCGAAGGTATTAAGGGCCAAGCGAAAGATGTGTGTAGATTTAAATTTTGTTTTTTAATTACCTACTGAACAAGATAAGGCTGTATTTTTTCTAAACTATAGGTATGTTAACGACTGACATTTTCAAAATCTATACGTATATATTACATAAGTATGACTTTGTAAATAAATGAATAAATAATCTGTAATTACACTACTAAGAATTGATAGTAGTATTTAAAAAAGATAACTTTAAAAATTAAGTGTATCCCATTGGTCAATGTATGCGTCACGTGTCTATCTCATTGGTCAATTTAGGGGTCACGTGACCGCTGGCTGACATAACTGATGTAAACAAAAGTGCATAAAGGGTCCGTAAAGGGCCACGTCAAGGAGAATAGTATGAAATGAAAAAATAAAAACAAACTAACGTTTGTCTCCGTCCAGAAAGAGAATACCAAGAATCCGTTTACCCGACCGTTGACAGACTTGTTTAACGTTAGGTTTCCGGACGTGATATCCGGAGATAAACACATTGTGCGTGCTGCAAATACTTTAACTAGGCCAGTGGAAATCTTTAGGGACCGGCAGAATGTTATCGCATCACATATTTCAAAGCGATCTTTAAGTAGGTAATATTGTCATATTATTATAGTTAATTTGGAAAAAATTGTAGTTATGGCCACACGTAGTAATTTATTATAAGTAATTCTACTAATGAACGAAGATGTTTTAATTTTATTTTATTTCTAGGAAGGTTAAGAAGGAAGGATAGCCTAAACCGTAGTAAGCATTTAATGCGGCTTATTGTAGTTGTGGCCAACAAAAGTCCGATGTTTTCAAACGATTGCTATTACTAAGTTAACTACTAAAATAATCGATTGAATTTATTATTATAATAATTATTATTTATTTTAAGACGTTAATGAGCCCATAATTTGTTAGTACACAGAATTATTAGAAAGCTATATTATTTTTGTTACCAAGTTTGGTGTTAAACTAAAAACTGCTTGATAAGTCGGTTAACGTTCTTGCTTCAAATAATAATACAAAAATAGAAAACTATCATGCAAGTCATGAAATGAAAAATCACATCCTTCAGTACCCTACAAAGGGGCAGCATCAAACAGTAATGGCCTGTAGTAATAGAAGACGCGAAACAATCGAAACTTATATCGCGTTTCTCGACTTTCTCGTACAGCTATTACAGCTGCAGAACGTTTGCCGGTCATATGTCACGTCGTAGAGTCATAAGTTACATCGTTTGAACAACCTTTACAGGCTAGGTTTGGTTACTGTTAGTTTCCTTGAATATTTACAAATTTTTCTTTATAGTTTTTGAGTATGAATACGTTTTGAGGGTCAGCGCGCTTGCAGTCCTAATATTAAGTGGTCGCTGAAACCCATGAACATCCACATCCAATTAAAATAGAAGAGAAGCTCATAAATAAAAAAATACGTAATACTGAACTGAAGAGTTTTAAGCTCAAGAAACAATTTACATTTCTTTTATAGTATTATTTAAAAACGTTAAAGTTCTTAAAATATTTGTTTGTCATGTACGCTTACATAGTCCTGTGTCAATGTACGTGGATTATGTTTACTTACGTTTATACTGAGTGCAATACCTTATACCTTTGCTTACTTACGACACATATCGTGATCCTTGTATGCAGGGTCCCCGTTTAAACAGTCTGATGAATGGGTTTGCTCCACTGTTCGAGGCGAGGCGAGGCGACCTATGACTTACGAAGCATACGCCAAGGCCGACTATGTTACGTATTGCTTTATTAAAGGCTGTTCATTATGAACGTTCCATAAATACTATTTTGGTGCATTTATTGGGTTTACTTTTCTAAGGTAGTGTAGTTTTCAAACGATTACACTCAACGGACAGCATTCCGCCTCGGATAGTACCTAAGTAATACACTGCCAAGTCTGGCAATCAAGAGTATATAATAACACTTGCACTGCCAAAAGTCTATATCCACACTACGTGTAAAGATACACTATGGATAAACTGAGCCAAGAGTATAAATAATAACACTACTAACTACTTAGGTACGTGACACTGAGTGTCAAGCTGCCACTCGCAGTCCTTATGACAATCCTGTGGTAGTGACAGCTGGTACAGACAGCCACAGATTAAATAATAGCTACTAAAAAATACTTGAATAAATTGAATATTGTTTTGTAGGGTTGCTGTTCAATCTTTGTCAATGTTTAGTGGGTAGTTGGAAATAAATACACTGACGTTGACACTTCAATGTTAGTCTGAGCGATGACGTAGTAGTTGCGCTCGTATCGTGAAAGACAGACGTTCTGTGCTGTCCTTTCCGTTCGTAACCTCCGCTGGTTATACGTGCTAATTATGGTTTAAAGTGCGTGCGTGAAGTGTGTTGTGTTAGTGTGCCCTAGCATCCATCATCAAAGGATCATTGGCCGTACCTATATCCTGCAGTGAGAGAGCGCCGTGCGTGTCATACCCTGCTAATCGATCCGGATCGACTTGGATGTTAAGGTTAGTGGTTTTCCTTTACCCAGTGATTGGCAGGATTGTGATTATCTCCCACGTTTCACATAATACGTGAAATGTGTAAACTGTATATTACACAGTCCACTTCGAAGCATCTAGTGTGACGTTTGCACTGTTGCAATAAGTTACAAATTTTTCGATTTTATTCGACATTAATCTGTATTAAAAAAAATAAGTCCTTTAATTTGGTAGGCAGGTATAAGTATATAGCCTTATCACGTCAGGTGAAGGAACTGCAGTGCTCATACATCACTGCTTAAGCGACCGCTCACGAGCCTCGAGCTTAGCAGTTAAGTAGTCACTTTTGGTCTAGTTATTTCAAAGTAATCGCTATTTAAAACATATTTTTTTAAATTTGGATACATATTAAGGTACGTATACCTTTATTAACGTATACATGTATAATACGAGAATTAAGAAAATGTAATGACCCTCTCATATACGTACATGATTTTTGGAGGTCTTTCTGCTAATAAGAACAAAAGAATTTATAATAAACAGCTATATAATAATCATATACGAAATATTAATATTAACTAACGCACAAATTGAATCACGTCCAAAGCTTTAGAATTTCTAATTACAGTAAACCCGACGTCTCCCCAAAAATAACTAAATTTACGCAACTGTCGTCATATTTCCTAACTTGCTGGAAATCTTCCATAGCAACGTATCAAACTTGCGACTTCGCGAAATAAGATTATGTAAGGAACTTTAAGTGAATTGCTTAACATGAACTTGCAAACTTGTTTTACTGTAAACGGCTTAGTAGTAAACTTTGCTTTCATACAATCTTACTATTGTGTTCCGCTTAATTCTATCTCTCTACACATATTTGCATATGTATATATCACCGTTGACATGAGATTTAACAACTTCGTAATAAGTTGACTGAACTGAGAGTAGATACCTACTTAATAGCTCGATATAATTGAATACTATTTTAGATAGTGTTAGAGGAAAAAAAGTTTTGTTATGTATCTCGGAATGTCTGTTTAACATCATGAGTTACAAGTTAGGTACCTACATAAAGAAATAAAAAGTATACACAAAAAAAAAGGTTAATGTCAGTAAATTTATTTCACAGTTGGGATCGTCGGTATTCTTCATATAAAAATTAATGTTTGAAATAACAAATATAAATAGTAATAATGATAATAGCTTCCTGCGTACGAGTAAATATTAATATAAGTGTGCCAGCAATAATGTAGTTTTCATATAGTAAAACTTGAATATAGGTATTTGATTTAGTTCGATTTTATTATTTGTGGGTCTCTTTCTATTAATAATTGATAGGTTATTGGTTATATTTTTAATTTATATTGCACTTTGCAGATTCCTATTCGCATCTTAACGTAAAATTTTACAATTGGTAATATTTGTAAACTCAGTTAATCCGTTTCTTCTTAAATGTAAATTTAAGAAAAAGGAAAATCATACTTAATTTTAAATGTATTTTATATGTACAATGTTTAAAAAGATTTTCTATTAAAAACTTTCAAGCGATTATTGTTCTCACATACACTTACTTTCGTTGCTAAAATTCCCTAAAAGTTCCGGTGGGAAGACGCCGGGAATATAAAAAGCACCCGCGCAATGGAGTCACGACGTGCGGAGAAAGCGTTCGCCTGAATTAATAAGTACAACACGAAATTTGAATTTAATGAAACAAGTTCGGAAACAGCTGAGCGCGTATCGATCTTATAAGAAATGAACTGATGGGAAATGGGGACGACGGTTTTGAATGTGAATTAGGTGACGATATTGCGCCTTGTATTAAATGTACTAAACATTTTATTAATGGACTGGTAAGTCCTTAAAACGGTAACAGCGAATAAAACAAAAACCTGGCTTGGGTTATTAGGAACATGTAAAACAAGAATAATTGATCCCATTCTTGAACTTTCCAGTAACCAACAACCGGTATTTTGTGATTCATTTATCTATTTACCATCATATAAGATATTTATGTTATATTTTAGTAGGTAAGTAAATGAAATTCATGTTACGACTTTTTTTTGTTTTTGTTGTATTACCACATAACACGTATTTTCACCATCACCATGGGTTGATTGATTGGTGCACAATGCCAACAATCATTAAGTCTGCCCTTTGTGAAATCTTATCAATAAATCTTTTTTAAATAAATAAAATAAATAAAAAATTATATACCCGCTCAGGTTCTCTCAAATCAGGTCAGGACTGAAACGTACACCAATAATAATTTGTAGTGATTATGGCGTATTCTGCGGTTTAAATACTCTGCCTCCGATTTAAACTGTAATTATGCTGATTGATATATTAATGTGAAGTTCGTGTGGTCGTTGTAATTGTAATTTTCAAAGGGGTTATTCAAATAGTTACAAATGAAAATGCTGCCTGCGTAACTATCGATTGATTTTAATTTTGACTTCGTATCTTTTTAATACTACATTTGTCACCTATTTTGTATGCTATTATATTCGCCATCGGTTGTCAGTCCTTCAAATGATGTGGTCTGCCCATTGTTATTTCAAGGTACATAATGAGAGTTATGTCAGTGACATTTCTTCGTCTATGGATTTTATAAATACGGATTCAGTCGCTTTGCGAATATTTGTTAATATACTTATTAATATGATATTAATATTCTTGTATGTATTATTTATCTTAATATCCTTCAGAGAACTAGAAAAGCCTTAGTATTTCAAAAATAGTAATAGTCGTTTTGCGAATATTTGTTAATATATTAATATGATTCTTGTGTGTTTTATTTATCTAAATGTCCTTAAGAGAACTAGAAGGACCTTAGTATTTCAATATTAGTAATAAATCTGTGTACGGCATCAGATAAGACTGTGGTCTTGAATGAGGTTAAGTAGGTACATAGATAGATAGCTATACTATGCAAAGTCCACTCAACATCAAATTATCGTATTCATTTGCGCGTTTTTCCAAAGTATTTGACGACAAAAATTTAAACGACAAATTTAAATTTCTGTTCCCGGTCTAGGTGATTGTGTAATTGCCTTTGTGTGTGTAAATGCCATGGCACCCATGACACAGGGAATCCTAGTGTGGGACTGTGAGTGTGAAGCGTTATTTATTTATTATATTATTTCTTATAGAAAACGCGATGTAGAAACTATATGGCGCTGTATATGTAGGGCGACGTATAATGCTGTGATAAAAGGTAGGTGCCTATGCTATCTACAATCATGTTTTCAGCACTGCCGTTAACATACGCAGACACTATAATTGATAGATATTAATCTTTTTGTATAATATATCAAGTAGAACCTATTTGCAATTTAAAGTTCCGCGATAAACATATGTAGATGTAGGTGGGTAATAAATTCTGGGCCGCCGCTCGCCAAGGCAGTTCGGCCGTGGAGTTAATAAAATCACTTTGTAAGTCAATTTTGTGTTCCAGTCCATGTGTATATAGGAAGGGTCATTGCCCAGACGTTAAATGGCTTATAAAATTACACCTTTGTTGGCATAGTTTGATGATTTATATAATGGACTGCGCTGCCGGTAGATCGGCTGAAGATAATTTTTGATGGAATATTGCAAGGGCGTGGCTTGTATGGAGAAGTAAATTTAACTTTCTTGTTATAGGGCTGCCTTTTATATGTGAAATTAACTTGGGAATTAAAACTATATTTTCACGAAGTAGATTAAAAAAGCTAGAAGAATAAGCATGGTAAAGTGGCAATGGAAGGACACACACATCGTTCGAACGACTGTCTGAAATAGCCCTATTGACTAGAGCTATTTCTAAATATATAATTATTACCTTTAAGCGTTTCAATTCGAACTGAAGTTTCGATTAACAAGTACCTATACATTATATAGTTCGTTCGCGTATGAAAACGCTACATCAACCTTGATATCTCAGTACATTATTGTAATAATACCACTTCAGGCTTCTTTGACGGCAGGGTTGTGTGTAATCTCTCATTTTCTTCGCCAAAATTCAAAGGAGCCCTAACAAAGCTTTGTTTTGCATCGCTCGTTCGCAGAAAGCCTTTCATACTGCCTTTTTAGATAAGGTCTTATAAATTCACAGCGTAAGGCAGACGTTCTGAGTTAAAGTTTTTCGGCGTGGGAATGAGAACAACTGCGCTGAATCGCTATACTAGTTGGGAATTCGTTTTGCAAGAATCTTGCGAATTCCCTCTAACTATAGCGGATGATTATGTGCAAAACTTTTGTTTGACGAACTCCTGCTTGTGAGTAGCTTGGCTGACATTTTTTTGTTAATTTGGTGTTTATCTTAACTAGGTGGACTTGAAGCAGTTGTGTGCCTAGTTTCAGAATAAGGTAAGGCTAGTTGTCTTTTGTTGTCACAATTTTGGAAATTACAATTTACAATTTTGGAAGAACCATTTTTTCTCCTTTCGGAGTAGGTACCTAATAGCGGTAATAGATGAAGTTATATTACTACTACAGGCATGTGTGTTATATGGTTAAGCAAGCCCAGCTTTTAGGCTTCTATAAACGTATCGCATCTGACTAGCAGTATGGGGAAGGAAGAATAATGCTTTAAACCGGAAACCCTGAAGTCGTAACTTTTTTTGAGTCGACCATTTTAATCTTAATTAGAAGAAAAGTAGGTATATAACTATGATAGGAACTTCAGGATGGATTTTAGTAATACTTGATATTGGATTTAGATGTCTATGGGTTGAAGCGACCCCTTAGCATTCGTTGATCTGAATGTTCTTTTGATACGGCTTTTACATATACAAATTGCCGAATAGACAGCTTTTGTGAGCAGACAAATTTAAATGCAGCGTGAGACGACCATTTAAACAATGAAATACGCAACTAAACGCTTCAATGTTTTACTTGTCAATAACAGCCGTATGTAAATAGGCATCCGCAAATAATTAAGTAAAATAAATACTCATTTTATGTATTGAAAAGCTTAAATTCGCTTAAAACACCGAATCAAATGTGGAATATTTTGGTGGGACCAGTTTTTTTGAAAAGTATTCAAAAATTAAATCCATTGGTTATCGAAATGCACCGTTCTTGAATTTACTATATACTCGTACCTAAATGTTCAAATGCCATAATAGTTTTTATAAACCATTGCATTGGTTACTTTACTCAACCAATATTTTTAGACAGTAATAAAATAAAAAAACTAACTTACTTCTCACTTGCGTCTTGAAGAAAATTCGGAGCCCAAATACCTGGTACTCGTAGGCAGGTACCTTTAACGGTTGGTGTCTTATTTTGACGATGTCAGTTAATAATAACAAGAGTTTGTTTTTAACTCACCTATAACAGCGAGCCGTATCTGGAAGTTTCTGGTGGGCGAGTTCTTGAAGTCCACGCGACACCGGTACACTCCCTCGTCATCTAACTGTACTGTGTCGAGAGTGAGTGCAGCGGGGCGTGCGACCGTTGCGAAATATGCTCGGGGCCCGAAGACGTGCGGGTCTGACCACTGCAGGGCTTTGTTGAATGACCGCCCGCGGACGTCGAAGCTGAAAATTTGACGAAATTAGTCCGGTGTCGGAATTATGTCGAAAAATTTACCTTATTGAGTCACTATTATTTTTCTCATTTACATTTTTGTATTTATTATTTTAATAATATAAATAAAAAACATTACATTTTACGGAAAGTAGGTACCTTCCTTTTATTTCCCTAAAATAAAATAAAACAAGATCTGTAACTAGATTTTTTTTTTATTTTCGTGGCTTAAGTTCTCTTTCGGTTTTCCTAAAGTAGCACAGTGGCAGTTCCAACAAATACTTACTACCTACGCAGAAAACGAATTTATATATTTTAATGAAATTAAAATTGTTTAGTGCTTTTTTTATCACTAACTTTGATGTTTTATAAAAAATCTCCAACCTTTGCTCAGTTATAAGTTACATAAATAGTTTTAAAAATATAAAATATTATTTACGTCATACACATCCTATTAAAAGCCATAAACAGGAGGCTCGGATTATACTCAGTCCACGTTATATCCCGGGCAACTAAATAGCGCCCCAGGGAAGACTTAGTGGTACCAAGTGAACATTTGCGGCCATTACGGGACGCGTCGTATTTAATGCTACTTAACCAACCAATTCTTGTTTTAGAAAAGCATTTTAACAGATCTCGACTGGAAAAGTAAAGAAACGAAGCAATGTATTTCATTCAGCAATAATCTTCACTTTTATTTGTTTCGTTGGTTTATTTATTTTATTAAATGCTTTCGTTGATGTTGTA
>DWAV01000118.1:0-28172 GCA_018231305.1 Noctuana lactifera
AACACAAATAAAAATATAATATTATGTATTTCGATTTTGCTTTTTTTATTAATTTTAAGGCGATACGAAGTTTGCCGGGTCAGCTAGTTTTAAATATGGCTGTGAGTGTGAACCGTTTGTATCGAATCGAAACTCAACTGTGGTTTCTTTGCATAATTATCGAATTAACTAACAATATTTTATAAGCGACCCACGTAGCTCTCGCGGCATTGACCCAATGACATGAAGAAAGTTGGTCTATGATATCTTCCATGCTACATTTGGACTGTTTAACCTTTACTGTGTGAGGAATTTTCTTTTTTATATATCTACCTTATAATATGTAGCGTGAACGAGAAACGTTGTAATAAGCAAGGGATCATATATCCGAACTCTCGTGTTACCACACTCTCGCTAGTCGTTAGTTTAGTAACACAACCTTGATGTTAAATCTAACGTGCGTTACAAGATTTTCCAATGCGAATACGAGTAGAGCTATTTATTGCGAGTGCACGCACTTGATACTTAGTTTAGTAACCAATTTTATACTCGTAGCTAAACCGCAGCGTCGTAAGCATACGACGGAGAAACATAGTTGAGAAATTTATATTAATTTCTCAACTACCTATCTGTTTTTGGCAATTGGACGCTGCTATGGTGCTAATTAAAGTACTACCTACTACTAATTACAGTAGGTGATTTATTTAATACTTTAATAGTAGACTTTAACCATTTATTTTGGGGTCCTTTTTAGTTTGACGCACATACTTAGCTGACACTTGTGCTCACTATCAGGCTTAAGCTATACTGCATAATTTATTAATAACCTGTAATTTATACATTTGATTTTAAAGGATTGCCGAGAGTTTTTTTCCGCCGGCTTTTTTCTCCCGGCCTACCTTAGCCAAAAGGGCGCCTAAAGCCGATGTACCAAACTATTTGACGGTCATCCAGTGCATACGTGTACATTATGATGAATAAAAATTTTTGAATTCGAATTGTTTGAAGTCTATTTTAATTTTTACTTAAAATAATTTTATTATGCACATGCCTGTCAGCTACCGCAATTGTAAAATATTACGTTCAGCCATTGATTTCATGTTAATTATCTTAAGAGTTACATAATATCTGCGGTTACCATTTGTGTTTGATTTGTAAAACTAAAATTACCGAGTGTCGTCACCATGGTTGTAGGAAAAATTATCAAAATAATATCTTCTTTCATTCGACATTGTTAGACTGCTAAACTCGTGACAGAACACATTCAATGTCAACATTTTTTATTCATGATAAGGTGTTTACATTTACATACACTCAACGAACGAACTCGGACAGCAACGAACAGCAACTCAAAGAATTCATTATTATATTCTTCAAGATAATAGCTAGGTATTACAATTAACTATGTTAAACTTATTACTTATTTTTGTAATTGTTCATTATCATCCACGCGAGATTTCACACTAGGATCAAGGGCGCTAACTAGCAAATTGCTTCCATCCACACTACAAGAATAATTTCGCTCATAAATTATATTATTTCTTACTTTTTTAACCAACTACTACTATCATCTTCACCGGTAAATAGTCGTAGCTAGCTAACGATGTAAAAAAATATTGCAACCCCTTTGAGTTTAGAATCGCGTGATTCGACTATAAAGGACTCTGGTAATAGTGATTATTAAAGCGTGCTTTTTAAGCTTTTAAACATTACTTAGTTAATTATGCCTATTTTTATTATTTTAGTAGTTGCAATGCCTAGCGTCAAAAGCTTCCACAAGGCTATTTAATTAGACGCATTAGTTGTAGAGTGCCGAATTGTATCTCATAGCAAGTACCTACTGTTAATGTAAAAACAGTAATGTAAGGAACATTCTTGGACATTTATCTAGTTAGTACGATATTTGAGAATAACAAAAAGGAGTAAGGTAACAAATTTTCTTCAGAATGCGACCTTCACAGGCTCGACCGCAGTAACTACGACTTTTCTCGACCACAACTACAGTTGCGTACGTGTACTAAAACTATCGAAAGTGTGTCACGACCGACGTAAATGGCGCCCCATCCTCCACTTATCCTCAGCTCGCCAAGCAGTTACAAAATGTACACGCTATTGTTTGACAACACCCGTCGAGTAGATCCGTGGAAGTCGCTTATTGAAATAGTGACAGTTTTAAATATATTTATTTATATTACTAAATTACTAAGAGTCGAGGAAAGGTGTGGCTTTACCTATAATGCCTAAAACTGTCAAGGTTCCTTATCGCTCGCCGTCATCTTCTGTCTTACTTTATATACAAAACAGTGCTTTCAGATTCTAGTGCCTGAGAAAACTTCTTACCGCCAACCAAGTGTGTCGGAACAAACATTCAACCTTATAGGGTATTATTTGCTCTATACATAGGTAACGTTTCACAACCCAAAACGAAAGATAAGTAGTACGACTGTGTACAACCAAGCACTTTAGTCAGTTATACCTACATCAAAACTGTGCGTCCACACAGAATAATCATAACAATAGACTAATTTTTTAGTTTTAATTAGCGGCTATCGACAAAAAATCCCGAAAAATTTTAATGTATTCAAATACTTTACCCGTAATAACTCGCTCCTATTCCCATGTTGTCAACCTATTGTGTACAATTTGTATTCTAATACATAGGTACTTGATAGATCATGAGAATATGCATTGCTTTTTACAGTTTTTACACCTCACACGGTTAGTTACACAGGTCACATAGGTTTTCAATATCTACTGTTAAATCAAAGGGCGAACTAACGAACTGTATAATTTGAAGGGCTGTAGTCTGTATCTATAGTAACTACTAACAATACTTCGCTTCCGTCCATGGTAATCGATTCAGATGTACACTATAATTAATACAGATAATGTAATAAAACCTAAAAATAATACGTAGGTACGTAGGCAAAGCATATGAGTGCTTGACTATGTATAGAAAGAATAGTATTTAAAATGTGTGTAGAATAGTATAAATTTTGACTTTTGCATAGATAGGCCAACATGAAATAATTTTCATATAAGTACTAGTACTTATGACGGTTATGATTATGTTATGAGGATAAAACAAGGATGGCGAGTATTTATTCAATTCTCTGAGAAATGTGAACGTATCGTACAACCGTATAACGTAATAATTATGTTATTATGGCACCTTACATCACGAGATTACAACTTTAAAATTTAATTTGTTATTGGCAATAACTAGATTTGACTCCAATCGTACCATATCCAGGTCATTAAGTCTGTGTTTTTTTATAAAGAAATATTGCGGACAACTACTTAAGGAAGTTCGCCATTTGCAAATCTGTGTAACCTATTAAAGTAACCATTTAAAAGTACTGGTTATTTTAACACAATGTAATCGAAGTAAAATTCAATCATAATTGCTGTGATACATACTTACAAGTATATTGACATTGACAAAGAATGAAATAGTTATAGAAACTATACATTTAATGCAGAAAAAACAATTTAAAAAACTCGTTTACCTTTTAACTACTGAAAAGGTAACGTAAGGCTAAAATCAAGACAAGAAGCATAAAAAAATACTCTGAAGGAAGTAGGTACGATAATAATATATTAAATCCTAAAGTCTTCAGTTCATTTATTTTCTGTTTCAGTATAATTTTTACTTATGGCAATAAAATACTGGCATGGTGCTAGAGCGCGGTGGTGGCGCTCGTGTACTCGCATATATCATGAGGGTATATTAGTACAATATTGTTTAAATAAATAGTAAAAAAAAATATCAGAACGTGGCATTTAACATACCTGCTTTTAACGGGTCAAAAGGATTAGGTCGGTGTAAGCTTTTCCAAAAGATGTATAAGTATGTATCATTTAACCTAAATCAGCAGGTAAATGAACTTGATAGTACAAATTACAAGTAAGAAACGCATAAAATTGGTGTCGATTAAGAAATTGTGCTTTCTTTGGTATTGACTACATTTTCTTCAACCAACGGTCATTCGCAAAGGAACTTGTTCTACGGACCGAGACCTACTTTTAAAGCAGCAAGTAGGTACCTCTAGGTATAAATAAGACGACTGCTTGCGTTTATTACTTCAAGTCCAATTATTTGATGTGAAATTAAATGAACATTAAGAATATGGAGTTTAACGATAAACTGGGTAATCAAACATTTGAAGGGATTAAGAGGGGATAAAAAGGTTAATCACCAATCTAAAACATTTCAAGTATTTAAGTTTTGGACCATTAAAAAATCAAATAGTGCAACACAAAACATCCCATATACACCACACTTTGACAGTTAATTACTCTTCATAATAGGACACAAACGAAACCATCGCAACGTATTTACAAGGCACCTTATTACCTACATTGTGGCATGTCGCCGACTCAATTATATAACGGTTACGTGAATGCTATACCTTTAGTCGAAGCAGACAGTTGCCATTACAAACTGCAGCATTGACGTGACCGAATAATGGTGAGGATTGAATGTAGAATGCGTTGTGTACTCGTATTAACAAGAGCAATGTTATGCGTCTCGTTTTCTCATTAAAATTAGCTTTTATTAGCTTTTGATTCACTTCTTTCTTGGTTTGTATTATATTTTCAACCGACTTCAAGAAAAGGACGTTCTCAATTCGACTGTGTTTTTTGTGGTTGTTACCTCATAACTTTCTGGATGAACCGATTTGGATGATTTTTCAGAATTTACTAGTTTTATTGTATTTGAACTATTCCAATAAAAGGTTTAGTATTAGAACATCGTAGTAGTAAACAAGATGAGATTATGACAAAATATGTAGTTTCTTCACGCTACGGCCATATTATTGTTGTCAAGCAAGTCCCCTCGGGTTCGAGAAATTTGTGTTGTGCAAAACAGACATTATGGCCCCTGCGTCACATACTGGTAATTACTTCTTAATAGCACAATTATCATATCGTTGTGAATAATGGTGTTCACAATGCAAGTGTCGAAAACTTTGGACATTACGCAAATGGGGTCATTTGGAACTTTCGTTTCGTAACTTTGTTTACCATACTCCTAGGAGAACCTCTTGAGCTAAAACTGTATTTAAAATTAGGTTTCTTAAAAACACTGCGTAGTTGCAGGGCAGAAATATTTTTATGTTTTCTATATATGAGTGTAAAACTGGACATAATCTAAGGCCACTTATACTATTTATAGTTAAATTTTGTGAGATCGCTTGTACCAACGGGACTAAGCGCTCTTACACTAATAAATGTATATACCTAAACTATAAAATACCTAATCTACCAAACAAGCTATGAAATCTAACTTTTAAACTATCTACATTTCAGGTTCAGTATGCAAGATAGATAACCCACAATGGGGATACTAACAGTAGCCGCAACTGCCGCTAAGTCGGCACTAACAATAGGCGGTATTAGCAAGCTCACCTTTATACCCGCGATGTTGGCGGCGATGGCTTACTTCAACTACGACCTCCTAGACCCCGAGGGCAGACCGTTCAACCAGAAGTATTTGAGAGAACAGTACGACTTTATCATAGTCGGTGGCGGGTCGGCTGGATCAGTGTTGGCGAATAGACTCTCAGAAATTGAAGGGTGGACAGTATTGCTGTTGGAAGCTGGTGGTCACGAAACAGACATCAGCGATGTCCCGCTCCTTTCCCTATATCTACACAAAAGTAAATTGGACTGGAAATACAGGTAAGTTATTTAAATAACTAATAAAAGACAAATAGTAATATAAAAAATATTAAATCGACTTTAAAAAGAAGTTGTCTCAAAATAATAATAATTTTAAGCATTATAGAAACATATCAACGAAACTAACATTTAAAAAAATAACATATTTCAGAACTCAACCACAAGATTCAGCATGCCAGGCGATGAAAGACAAGCGCTGCAGCTGGACAAAGGGCAAGGTTCTAGGAGGATCCTCAGTATTGAACACCATGCTTTACATCAGAGGCAATAAGCGTGACTTCGACCACTGGGAGTCATTAGGTAACACGGGCTGGGGTTACGAAGACGTTCTGCCATATTTCAAGAAATCTGAAGACCAACGAAATCCGTACTTAGCTAGAGACAAGAGACATCATAGTATTGGTAAGTCTATTAATTTAATTACAATAAAGTTTACCGACATAATAGACTAAAATAATTAAGTATTACTACGTAAGTGCTAATACTTAAATACATTTATAGTCTAATTCACAGGTGAGATAATAACCTCATCATTTGGTAGTGTGATAAAAATCTTAATTAAAATAAGGGCAGAAATTTATTATTTATGGCAGGCTTTTTATTTATGGGCAAATCTCTGACCTTTCTAGAGTTACCATTGACCGAGTACCGACACACTAACAACAACTAGGTGGTCCGTTATCCAAAACAATATTTATCTTTTAACTAAACAATACTTAAGACAAAAACAATGATACTTACGGTACTGTGAACATTATACAATTTCTCAATTTTACTTACACAACGAATGCAGGTGAATTGGGTTAAGTTCCTCTTACTTTAATGCCGAGAGCATAATACCATGACCGAAACACGATGAACAACGCATTATAACAGACTAACCATACTGATTATGAAGATATAAGATCTTTTAAGAAATAAGATTACTATTATTAACATACTTTTATCTACTTTTTGTAAGAAGAACAACAAAGTATGTAGCCATGATTTGCTTTATAGACATAAAATTAATATGAATTTAGTAATTATGCCATTATAATATGATCCCTATTCGAAATTTCAGGTGGATATTTGTCAGTACAAGATGCACCTTACAATACACCCATCGGCGCTGCTTTTCTGCAAGCTGGCGAAGAAATGGGGTACGACATAATAGACGTCAATGGTGCCCAACAAACTGGATTTGCTTGGTACCAATTTACAATGCGTAGAGGCACAAGATGTTCCACAGCTAAAGCATTCCTCCGACCCGTAAGATTACGGCAAAACCTTCATATTTCTCTGTTTTCCCATGTCACTAGAGTGTTAATCGACAAAGAAACTAAAAGGGCTTATGGTGTTGAATTCCTAAGAGATGCTACCAAACAAGTGGTCTATGCTAGAAGAGAAGTCATTTTATCTGCAGGCGCAATTGCATCGCCACAACTTCTTATGCTTTCTGGAGTAGGACCGGCACAGCACTTGAGGGAGGTCGGCATTGATGTGATCCAAGATTCTCCTGGCGTTGGGAGAAATTTGCAAGATCACATTGCCGTCGGTGGGCTAGTATTTCAAATTGATTATCCTGTAAGTTTAGTCATGAATAGACTTGTTAATATCAATTCAGCTTTGCGTTACGCTGTGTCAGAGGACGGTCCACTCACATCAAGCATAGGTTTAGAAGTTGTCGCTTTTATCAATACAAAGTATGCAAATTCGTCTGACGACTGGCCCGACATGGAGTTCATGATGACATCCGCTTCAATACCTTCAGATGGAGGCACTCAAGTAAAAAAAGCTCATAGTATAACCGATGAGTTTTACGAAGAAATTTTCGGTCATCTAACGAATAAAGATGTATTCGGAATATTCCCCATGATGTTACGTCCAAAGAGTACCGGTTTTATCAAACTGCGATCAAAGAATCCTTTAGATTACCCTCTGATGTATCATAATTATTTGACACATCCCGACGATGTTGGTGTTTTAAGGGAAGGTGTGAAGGCAGCAGTTGCGGTTGGAGAAACTAAAGCCATGAAACGGTTAGGCGCTAGATTTAACAATATCCCAGTGCCGAACTGCAAACATTTACCTTTATACACAGATGATTACTGGGACTGCTTCATTCGACAGTACACTATGACAATTTACCATCTTTCATGTACCGCCAAAATGGGACCAGCAACTGACCCTATGGCAGTTGTAGATTCGGAATTGCGAGTATATGGTATCGAAGGCCTCAGAGTAATCGATGCGAGTATCATGCCAGCTATCACCAATGGTAATATAAATGCTCCCGTGATAATGATTGCTGAGAAAGCAAGTGATTTAATAAAACAAACCTGGATGCCTAAGACCGGAAGAAGTCGCAGATCACTAAAATGTTCAAGGTTTGAGCAGTTGTTACTAAAACAAAGTATTTGTACAATTAAAAGGTGATGTTAGAACTACGGATAATACAATAGGTAAATCAATAGGGCCATAAAATGGATACCAAAATTAGTATTTAAATGTAATTTACATGGCAAATGTATACAATTTACTATGTCGACAGTTACCGTTCTAGTCTCGAACACTTAGTGACGAAAATGTACCTACTTACCCTAAGAGTAGGAAGATAAAATAATCGTATAAGTTTGGGTTTATGCCTAGTTTTAATATTAAAGGTATAAGTTATCCATATATATCAGTAGTTGGTTTTACATTATACGAAGTAATATAGGTGATGTAAATGTGTTTATTTGGTAACCTGTGACAAGTTCTTGTGTTTCGGTTGAGAAGGCGGGGACGCCTGAGCTCAGACACTATTGAGACAACCATATCAGTCCTCACGAGAAAGTAATTAATTGAGTCTTAATTGAGGTTGGACGTTGGTATGGGATGCAGTAAAGTAATATGATAAAGTAAAGTAATATGATAGCGATAGTACACGTGAGTGCAAATGTTTTATAAACGCTTAATTAACTGAATTCAGGTCCAATAATATTTTGTTATTATATGTAGTAATATGTACTATAGGTGGATGAAAAATTATACAAGTGATGTTAAATAGTATTTTCAATATTTTTACCGATTTTGTAAATAAAACTATTTGTAATGTTTGTAACACCTATTATTTTTCTTTACTAATTCCAACTTTTTAGAGTTTTGAAGATATTAAGTACCTAGTTTCAATGCTACTTACACACGGCATATAAACCCTCAATAAAATAATGTCAATACTCGTACGAACATTCAATATTTACATGCTATTCAAATTGTATATTGGAAGCAAATATTAAACAAATTATACAGCGCATAACAACACTTGTCCATAAAACGTTATGCAAATTAAACTATTCATACAACAGATATACATAAAATTATGCTTTGTTTATTTTTGTTTTAAATCAAACACAATTGAGAACATTTCTTTACAAAAGAAATTAATAATAATGATATTATGCTACTATTAGTAAAATTATTTTATGCAAAAATTAAAACCGTTTTTATGCTAAAAAGTAAGAATAATAAAATTGTTACATACTTTAGTAATTTTTTTAGTCCTTGCCACTTATCTATTTCTAAGTATAAATTAGTTTTATTAATAAAATTACATGGGCATTTTGCAATCGAACAGATCAAGAAAATTTTACTGAAAATGGGCCTGAAACTTGTTTAACAGCAACGTGGAAAATATACCTAAAACGCTGTGAAACCATATTAAGGCATTACTTTTTTCTTCACGATTATATCTGAAAGAAATTTAAAAACATACATATTATATTTTTCTTGACACGTTGAAAAATATCTTATTGCAAAAATATATTAGCAATATTTTTAGCGCTAAATCATAGTGCTAAATAGTATTAAGAACTTAGAACCATAGAGACGTGATTAAAACAGCTTTCTTAGTATTCTCGGTGAAATTTTTCGTTAGCCTTTGAGTGCATCATGGTGCATTTATTCTACCTCTTATTTTACATTCAGGGGTAGCGACCGAAGACACGATGTCATCTGAAGTAAACTCTACATCTACATGAAACCTTAAAAAGCGCCTACCGAGATCTTATTAGAAGTTGTACATAAGCATGTGTTGCTATTTTGTTATTGTGAGTAGGTAAGCACTGCTGGACAGGGGTATTTTACCCATAACCGGTTCAAACTCATATAAAATGCAAACCTGACTTACTGACTTACACTATATCAACGCACAGCCGAAACTGGAGATGAAAAACGGGGGCAATGTTTGTATAGGACAGCGTGGTTCCCTGGTCCAATTTATTATGAAAACTGAGCGTACGAAGTCGCGGCCATAAGCAAGTACCTATAATATTTATTAAGATCACAGGGTACATAAATTATTAAATAAATATATAATATGATGGAAGTTCTATCTGACACTGTACGTGGACGGATTATGATGGTTTACGGTTTATGTCTGGCATACCTACACATCTCCTTAATGAAAATAGGTACCTACTCGTAGATATGTCAGACATCGTCATTTATTTTGCTTGCTTTGGTGCGGTTTTATAAAAAAACTACTCAATCCAAATACCACTGGCCTAAAGAGGAAACTAAGTTGATCCATGTTACATAATAAATAAAGTTCAGACAAAGTAACATTATCCGATACAATAATACAATATTATAATGCAGGTAGGTACTCCTTTATATTGTGGCACTGTTATGGAAGTCACCACACTCACCACACTCGCCACCAACATTTCTGGGTCGCGTTATGCAATGTTTTATTCAGGAGTTACTTGCACTTTTGATACGACTTCATATAATACGGACTTGTAGCATTAGTATAAATAAATCATTTTTTAACTCTTAAAATTTTATTAATTGTATTTTTCGTTTGAAATGTCTCTTATTGCTTTTGCAATTTAATAGACTTAAGAAGGCAAGTTTAAAGTTTTAAATAAAGATAGTACTCATTTTTATCGATACGAACATTTTCTTTTTTAACCCCTTTAGGGGATCAGCTCTAATAAATCCAGAAATAAAAGCGAACGAAATTAATTTTTGTTCCATGTATACCATAAGTATATCTAAGGAACCAATGTACAAAGTCTCATTTAAGTCTAGTGTTTAGGCAATGCGTTGTGCGCAGTCAGCTCTTACGTTTTATTATAGATAAGCCTAGATTACGCAAAGTACTCACTTACATACAACCACAAAATCGTCTTAAATTTTACAACAGCAACTAGATTAACAACGGTAAGCTACAACTCATTACTTTGAGTTCTCTGAATATAAACCGTTTGGAAGCGTCTGTTTTTCTACAAATTAATTATATAAATACCCTGAAATCTACAAGAAAAGCGTGCCCTAGCCCTAACTAAATCTCGCTCGCCGTCATGTACGAGTACATAAGATTGGAGTCAAATTTGTATTAATTTTCAATTAATATGATTATTATGCAATCCAAATTATTATTGTACATTGTAAAATAATTGTAACTTTGACATATTCAAATATTTTGCATATATTGTGTCCGAACCCACTGTTTTAGTGGATGCACTGCCGTTCAATGTACCTAACGTACGCGCTAAACAACAATAACCCGAGCTTATGGGTCATTTTGTCGGAAGTAATTTTAAATGCCATTATCATAAGAAAAGAACTATCAACCTTTATGCTATATTGGGTTCACGTTAGTGTGTCATACAAAGTAGAGTCCTAGATGTGAATGTGGGTTCGTAAAACATTTCAAAGAATTCATATTCACAGCCCTGTGGTGTAATGATACCGGTCCACCATTCGAAATTTCCTGGGTTCGATTCCTAGCAGGCTTTTAGGATGAAATTTAGATCTCTGTTTTCGGTATCGGTATTTGTCTTTGTGTGTCCATAGTACCTACCCATGACACATGGAATCGCAGTGTGGGACTATGAGTGTGAAGTGTTATTTAAAAAAGGAAATTTTGCAAGACATAACTACCAAGATTCATATCATCTACGTGCATTGAATTACAATGATACGAAGATCCAAACAATTATCTGACGACATGATACGGAAGCATATATTATGTTCCAAATAGGCTATTTCTAAAACAAGTAGTCACACTTCTAGAACATTACCAAAGCATAACAAGCGAAACTGCCTCATAGCAAAATAGTAAAAAGTCCTCCGGCGGGCGATTACAAAACACACTCGTAATAAACATGGTTAATCCACTTGAAAATCCCGCTTTGTGAATTGTTGCATAGACGAAATTCTAGTACATTATTATACCAAGACATTAAAATTTTAAAATTTGTATGTTGTGCTGTATTTATACTAGTTCAGAGTATAATAAATAAATGCACTTGATTGAAATTATATAAGTATATTTCAAAAAGTTGGTAAAAGATCACTTTCTTTTTCTTTCATGTGTAATTTATTACCTTCACCACTGTCTATAATGGTACCTACGCATGATAGTGTTTGTATGGTATGTATGAAATAAAAAATAAATAAAAAAAATTAAATCGACTACAAAAAAATTAACTCAAAATAATGAAATAATATTAAACAAATCAGGGGGTACAATTTTTCTCTGAGGTCCGTGTCAGCACTTAAGAAAAGTAGCTATCAAAATTTAATAGTAAAAAAACCCACACAAATAGATTTAAACTAAATTGAAAAAGACTCTATAATGACCAAACTTACTCACGTCGCTTACCGTAACTAAACTCGCTTCATGCATGTGTACAGAATCAATAAAATCTGAAGTTATTACGCTTGTCTATATTCCTCACTAACCATGGGGACTGGAGCTTTTTCCTCATAAATCAACGTTAAACCAATTTGTGACATAAATAGGGCAAAATAGAGCTCAATTTGACGGTAATGTTACAAAATGTAATTCGATTTCAGTTTATATATTTTACGAGCGTGAAGAGAGATAGGCAATTAGGCATTATGGACCCGTGTTCTCACGCAACTTTATTACATACAGCATACGCGATACCTATCTAATTTGTGCGTACAAACTGATCAAGATCACTCACAGGTAAATTACGTCGCTTTCTATTTGACTCCTGTTACGTCGTGTTCAGGAAGCGAATGTCAATACACCGAGTGCCGTACGTTCAATTTTACTTATGTTTCTATGAGCTGAGAAACTTTATGGAGCTTTGAATGGGGGTTAAACTGTCTATTGAAAAAAGAAAACTATGCAATATGTGAACAGAAAGTAGAAAACAGAACGGTATTCAGTACTATTGGGTACCATTTTACCCCTCCTATTGTGTCTTCAAGAGTCTCATCTCAAGACGATGTGAAACGTAATGCGAAATCATAGTGTTTTTAATCTTAATTTTAGTAAAGGCTACTTGATGTTAAGAGGTCGTTGCAATCAATAAAAATGCATGTCCAATCTCAAATAAGGCAGACGTATTGAGCTGAGGATGTATTGGAATCCGGCACGTGGATGCGTTATTTCTGCAAACGAGTAACACTCGGACTTGCTGCTAATCGGTAGATTAAGAAGGTAGGTACCGCTCCGAGCGAACATGGAAATACTGAAGCGGACAGATCACGTCACAGCATACCGTGTTGGCATGATTGTAGTTCAATGATAAATAAATCAAAACCATAAACAGAAAGAGGTAAAAAGAGAACTAACTTGAAAACTAATTGACTGTTAACCAGAGAAAGGAGCGATCAGGGTTCCTCAAATCAAATTCTAAATAATACTAAGGCAAGTAGTAATTAAGTATGTAGGTATATAAGATTCACATACTTCTTTCAATCACATTGTACATCACGAAAAATGTATTGGGCGGATGATGGATCTTATGTATGTTATCTACAGTAGGTACATAGAACAAATAGAACTACAGAACTACGACTTTGTAAAACAATCTGGAATGTACCTGTTAACACACGATCCACGTCCAGATAATGCAGTGTAAATGGCGCAATTTACAATTAGCTTCAAACTATGCTACGAGTACTACGAGCGAGTATGGTACTTAAATGCTGGTACATGGTGAGCGATGACTGCTAATTGCTTCCTTCACATTTCTTCCTTATGTGCTTTGTCTTTTCTTTGAGAGCTGACTGCATAGATTGTTGAGTTCGGTTGAATTTCCGTGATCAAAGGCTAAGCTAAGACTTGTATTAATACATTGAACTTCAGACTAAGATATATCATGAGTGCGCGTTTTTTAATACTTAGATTCGCACTCAATTACTCACTCTAATCTTAAGTTAAGTTTATTTAAGCCTAGAAACTCAAGTTGTGTCTAAGGTACGAGACTAACTAAGATGATGTCTGCACTTGAATGCGTCATTGGACATTCAAGCAGCCATGGACAGCCCCTGAAGGGCCTCTATACTATTTTAATGGTAATCCCTTTTGGACTACAATAGCAAAACTATTTTACATTAAATAACTATAAAAATATTACAAAAAAGTATAATTCTCACTACCGGATATTATTACAGACAGCATTCTCTATCAGCTAACCCAACATATACAAGAGGTTAATACTTCTTAAATATAAACATGTCCAATGATCGCTTGCGTAATTATAAAGACAACACTTCATATCTAACAATACAAGAACCATCCCGTGTCCCCAAATAAAAACAACATTAAACCAATAAGCAAGATAGCAAAGCATCTCAAGAAACGTCGAGTACTTGACGTAAAGAGTAGGAGTTACTCGTAGCTTGCGCTGCGAGTAGCGACCGCGCGCACAGTGACGAAGGCGCGCGCGCACGCCGCCCGTTGCACGACGCTACTCTCGTTTTCAAATAGTGAAAACATTCGAACATGTGTACTAAAACGTCTCACTAAGCGATCTTCATACGGATACTTCGACATCAAACACTCCGGACCCTTAACAAAGGTGAGTCCCAGTCATATCATATTCGTACAAGGAAAAATGTTACCGCGATTGTTTCACGAACGAAAGTCGCTCATCTCTACCGCCGTATCTTAATTGGTTACTGACGTGTATAATTCTTGGAGACTGCTCGATGACATGCGACATTTAAATTTTTGGTGAATCTGGTGAAATTTTAACATGTAGTGTATAAACGAAGATTACGAGACCAGAAAACTGTGTTGATATCAGCGTTGCTATTCGTTAAAGAGCAAAATCGCCTCAAATTAAAGTATAGGTACGTATTATCGGATCCCCAGCCGAAACACAAGAACATGGTTACTACTACTTATATAAATTGTATATAACAATAATAATAAAATAGTAATAAGACCTATTGTAGGTACTGTATCTTAAACAAATCTTGGACGATATCTTGACACCGGCGCGCCGGTTCCTCAGCTATTAACAGAAAGTTCTTACCTTTTAGGAATATGTACGATTGATCAATAGGGAGACTCTAATCGTGCGACAGTATTTCTAGACTCTAATAGTTTACAGATAGTCTTATTTTAGTCATAAAGTACTACACTCCAGCTTAAGTGCGATCGCTGGCAATGTTTAAAAAATTATTTAAAGGCTTAATAGTCTTCATACCTACCTTCTTGTGTTGTGATGAATACGAGTGACTTATCAAAACAGTGTATCGGTAAATTATTGCCTAATAACTGCAGTGTTGCGTAAGTTCCGAATTTCATCATTCCGACACGTGGATTAAATTGAAAACTCAATTCGGATATTTTCAATTTGCGTAACTGTGTATTTTATGTCATATCCTGCTGTAAAACAAAATTTTCATTCTATAGTAGGTATTGTGTAGCTTTAGTTTAGTTTTGTTTAAATTTTCATGAAAGATATATTATATATAGCCTAAAACTTACAAAGTGCAACATTAATTTCCAATCACAAACATTGAGGCCAAAATAAAATAGTACCTAATAATATAGTTTTTAATAGTCACGACAAATCAAAAGAATCTAGACCCGATGGATTTGCGACCCTAAAGTAAATTGTTTACTTTTGGGGCCATATGCTTTGAGGTCACAACAGCTGCTAAGTGAATTCAGTTAAAGTTACCGAAATAATGATATACCTTAGCACCACTTCCGCTTCAAACAACGGTGCCAAACTGCCGTGTTCCGGTTCAAAGGGTAAGCGAGTCAGCATTTCAGCAAGTCATGTTGCCTACTGACGAGAAATTTGAGCAAAACCATAATTTTCCTAAAAAACCTGTATTCATTAACGTCTCACACTCATAGCCCCACAATAGGATTCCCCGCGTCGTGGGTGCACAAAGACGATATACTAATAAACAGACTAGGAGCATAATAACATAACATAACATCATCATTTAACATTCTGTGCCACTGAGAATTAGACCCTTTGAATTGCAGAGCGGCATGGTACGTACTACACATCACAAGGGTCATCATGGTCGGCATAAGATTCAAATGTTTGTATGAACTTTATCGGGTTCTTGGTTATAAAAAAAATCAAAAGGCTGTAGAAATTTAACACAGGACGGCTAGTATTCACGATTATAATCTAATATAATTTAATGGTAACTGAACTTTCTTTTAATTTGAATATTTTTACTGTTAGTGAATTTATTTTTAAACACATTTTAATATTAAACTAATATTCAAATGAGTTTTGTGAATAATGTAAAATTATCTTATTTAAAACACACCTACAGCTAAATTATTGCATATTCGTTCACACCCAGATATAATAAATAAAACAATTCCTTGACCTTAAAAACTCCACACTTGCAATGTTTCGTTTGAAATCGGTAGAGCTGTATTCGAAAAACCAATTATATAATAATAATATTATTAAACTAGAATTGCTCTTTTATATTAGTATAACTTACTTGTATCTATTATACCTATTCATCTCATTTCATCACATCATGAAGCAAACAGCAAGTAGGATCTTCCTGCACTTGGCAAATTGCAAAACGGAAAAATTTCGACGTTTCGTTCGTTTTAACACAAATTTAATTGAGATTCACATAATCTGTTACAAAAGTTACATCATAAGTTTGTTTTATGAAAATTAATTGCATGTTATTTGGTTTACATTGTGTTTAATGTAAGCTACTATTACGTTATCGAAAACATGATCGGTGTTCAAACAAATATTAACACGAGATTCGTTGAGATAGTGATAATTAATTACTTTCCTGTTGTGTTCAGTGCGGTACATGGAACAATTTACACTCACATCTCTAGTCTGTTTTTTGTTGTCGTAATTGAGTAGCAAACGAGCATTCACATTGTCAGATATCAATGGTCACTGCAAACCATGGACAACCACATGCAACCTCCAACGGATGGATGCGTTGCTATTCATGAGAACCATTTTAGGTTCCCGTAACGCTTGTGTTTCATTTACGTATTGTAATGTTTGCCTGCATTCCTTCTTATGGCCCACCGTTGGGCACGGGTCTCTCCCCACAACCGGGGAAGGTTTGGAGAATTCTTCACCACGCCGCCGAATTACGGTTAAGTTAATCGCCAACAACCCGTGATCATTTTCCAAATTCATAAAAATTATACACATTCAATTTATTTAAAAGTAACATACACATTACAAGGCGTGCGTGCTATAATTGTTAAAATTTCTAGTAATCAGCATATCTTTCTGGGTCAACGTGTTTCTATGGAGCAATAGAAAAAAATAATCGCACTTAGTATTCACTTTCAAGCAAAATATTGCAGGTTAATCAGAACACATAAAAAGTCCAAAATGTGCACATTAAATTTATTCGCATAAATAACGATATGAAATACTCTTTGGCGAATAGCAAGCGAGTTATAAGTCATGCATTGCTTAGGTACAACTTTAAACATAACATACCTAGTCAAAATACGACTGATTTAATAAATTAATGACCTATAGTGCCATCTTTTTAAGAGTACTAAAGTCGTCTCAACTTAAATAAAATTGACGGCAAACTTTTTTATATTATATTTCACCCACTTTTCACCCACCCGGTGTCGCCGTTATAAAACTGTGAATTTCATAAATATCTACAACGATTTCTTCTCATTTAATTTATAAATTATAAGGTCATGCATTAAACTTGTGAAAGCTGAACTTGTCTTTAAATTACAACTTGGTTCTAATTTGTGTGACATGTTTCGTCAACAATTTGAATAGGTGTGAACTCTGTAATAAATTATAATTAAAAATGTAGCGAGATGTTGGATGTTGCAGCGCCTGCTACATTACTGTTTGTAAATACGCAAAATACTAAAAATTGCTAATACACATTATGTTATTATATACATTATGTTAATCAATCATTAAATTAAAAATTATTAATTTAAAGATAATTAAAAAAAATTAAAACCCTGAATAAAATACTAAAAAAGTAGACAAGTATAAAATAACCTGTAGGTACTTATTACACCTTTATGTCAATATAAGTAAAACTCATCATATTTTATCATGTCCGGCTTTAAGGTAGGTACTCAAATATAAATCAATATAAATGAACGCTCAAGGTGTCCGCTGCTATGAGACATAAAGGGTTACCAAATGAAACATAAAAAACATTAAATACTCGTATTTGGAAAACGTAGTCACAGGTCTAAAAAATAATGCTTTCTTATTGTTATTTATAATTGGGTGATTCTGTTACATTATACCTATAAAAAAAGATATTTAATATGCCAAAAAATATAAATCTTTAAATAATTTAGATTACAAAGATAATTTAATTTATAAACTTGGTTAAGCACGTTGGTACTTACCTACCCCGTGACTTGCACTGACAGTTTAACACCAAATAGTAATCAGTTCTAACTAAGAACTTTCACCTTATTTTTACCAGCTAATTAGAAAATTGAAACATCATCTCGTGTATCGTGTACAAGTTAAGAAAATGTTCGTGTAGATAAGGCTAGATTTATTGCTAGTTTCGCTTAGTTTTAGCAACATAATACCGATTCCAATTTTAGTATCATGATTCATGATTGTTTAACCAATGATATAATAATAATAATAAATAAACATTCATCAACGCTTCACACACCTCGTAATAAAATGCTAGCAAGTAAACTCATATTCAGTCTGGGTACCTAAATCTTAATACATTATTTAATGTACGTTTCAGTGCAAATTGATCACTGGTCTCTTTGAATGGCAGATTGACATGGTAACCACAATAACTGTGACACTATACATAATAAATAATAATATGGTCCATGAGTTAATATTTTGTACTATATACCTACCTACCGCTAATTAAAATTATGGTAACAAAACTTTGATCTACTCGTATATTAGTAAGCTTGCCTATGGCAATATTATGTTTATTTTTCCACCAAATCTACTTATCACTGCCTAGCTAGACTTTTTTTTTTAGATCTTTACACCTTAAATCGGAACAAAGCTGTACATAAAGAACGAATAATTACGAAATATTATCTCCGACGGCACGGAGCACTGCTAGTGCGCAGTGAATTTCGTAATAACATAATTGTTTATATATAAGTATTGTGAAAAATCATCAAATCACCGCGCCGAGCGTGCCGAAGACGAAATTGATTATGAATAACTTTGAGAACAGCTGCCAAATTATTTAGGTGCGAATAGATTTACGGTCTCTGTACATAGGTACATTTATATCTATATGGTGTTAATCGCCATAAACTTTTAACAGCGTTTATAAGCCACAGCCACTTCAGTGGCTTTATATTAGGTAGGTACTATTGAGTACATGGTATCTATAGTTAGTTAGTATTTCGCGAAGGTTCTTTCTCGTATACCTACCTGTTGGGTTATGTTATCACAATCATGTTCGGACTCGGATAGAACCAGATTAAGCTTTTTTTGCCAGGTTTAGAAGGTGTTCGGCCAATCCGGCTATTTACGAGTATGTTGGGCTTTTAACATTTTTACTATTCAAGTAACGTTTCATCTTCAGATTAAATATTTTGCGGATGAGAAGTTTTATTTATTATTTGGCCTTTATTTATAAATTTTGAGACCTCCTTTTATAGGTGACAACGTTCAAAAGTTTTGATGAAAAACAACTAATAAAATCTCTAGTTTTAAGCGCCCTCTAGGCGCACCATGTCATAACGACTTGAATGAAACTATTTCATTAGTTCTGCTATTCCACACTAGATGGCGCTGCACGAACGTTTCATATCATACCTTACGATGAATAAAAGTGTTTCCGAGTTCATAATTCTCTTAATACATTCCTAATAAAAATCAATAAAACTGAAATGGAAAATATGGTTCTCATACCATAAACATAAAATAATAATACTAATGAGATTACAACTTCTAAAGGTTGGATCTTTATTACCTGTGTTTAATCGTAAACCAGCAAAAGCTAATTGGTTCGTAACGGTTTCTTAAGGAATATGTCTTGAGGAATATGTCTTAAGGAATATGGGATTTGAGACTTTATAGACCAAATCAGCAAATTCTCTTTGTTCGTATGATCGTATGACGACAAACACGACAGTCAATACCGATGGCCAGTCCATCGCAATTCCATTGCGAAACCAATGACCAGTTATAATTTCCTTATCGGGCCGCTCGCCTTCTGCGTCTGCTCGGTGTCGGGTCGGCATATAAATTATAGTTTCTTTAAGCTTTTTATAATTATAAAATCGAATGGAACGCCCTCCAAAATTTAATGTAGAGTCGGGACCTAGAGAGACAGTCCGAAAAAATTTCAATAAGATAAATAAGTACGAGTACATTCACATTACTAACCCTAACATAATAATAAACCTTCAATAGTATTTTTATCGAGAAGATTTCAAAGGATATTTATGAAGTATAAAATATTTTGATCGAGAGGTTTTCGAAGGAGATAGTTTCAAAATAATACGTGGATCGTGGGTCCGTAATTCGTGATCATGAGAGGGCCGTGATAGCAGACGGCCACACTCGCCTCGACGGCCGGCAAGTCAGCGCACGCGCCGATGAAAGTCTACCGGAACACTCTATTGCTTTCTATTGACCGCGAAATCTCTATAAACGCTCAATCGTTCGTTCATTATTATTATGTTAGTTCCAAAAATTCGAAACTAAACTGTTAGACAAAAAAAATTTTACGTAAACTTCCACGTTTGACGATAGTATTAAATAGTCATCAAAAGTGATTAGATTCAAAACGATTTACCGTTTTTTTTTTTTGTGGTTTCTTAAAAGTTGAGTGAATTTGTGCCGCATTCTAATGTGAGAGTGACACCGCAAGAAAAAGATTTTGTGATCTCTTCTTCGTTGTGGTCTGTTTTCAATGATGGATATCACAATGGACCTAAGGTAATTGTGTCATTTGAACTTTTTATTGCATGCGCGCGCGCATCCTTTCCCTTAGTTCCGATTGCATTTTAATAATTGTATCCATACTTGCTTATGGATATACTTACACTGATATAATAAAACATATATGCAAGTAGAAATCCAGTTCCGACTTACTTATTAATATTGAACACTTGTCGTAATTTACCGTTAATATGTAACACACATAGACTAATCATAATAACTCGCAGTTGGCCAGCGTGAAGGACTACCTTCTCATATTTGAGAGGAGACTCATGCCCAGCAGTGGGACAGTGATGACTTGATTATTATCTCGTAACAGTAAGTTCATTTGGGATTTGCACATAACTTAAATAGTGTACATAAATATGAACACTTAAATATGTACTAAAGTGTATCGTACTAAAGTATCTCCTGTATTTAAACCTCCGCAACCGAACCAACCTGCTTTAAAGTGAATTTAGAGGGCGGCGGTAATATCTCAAAGTTAATAATGATAACAATTATAACATGATTTAGAGAAAAAATATAGTACCTACCTCTATGTTCCAGTATGAGGGTTGTGTTCTTCCACTTTGACTGAAGCTTTCTAATGACCAATATGACACGTATATCTGACAATAATACAGAGGTTCTGAACTTCTGAGCTCAATTTAAAATGTAGAGAAATTAAACCTTTCACTCAGCGCACGATAGTAACAATTAAACAACAAAGGTAAATGTGAGACCTGAAACACCAGTTCTTAAAAATGTTTGTTGTTCATAGGCAACAACGGTGATGATGTATTATTATTTAAAATCAATGAAAAATAATTCGTATTTCTAAACACTAAAAAAAGAATAAATTAAAAAATCTATGTACACAATTTTTGAACGCGTGCAGTTTTTGATTCAGTATGCGTCTGTATAGAAAACCTTTAATAGAATTCAGTGCATACAGTGTTATACAATAAGTTACAAGCAATGTATGTATATTAACACGTTACGGGACCGGCATAACGATAAATTTACGCAATTATTACACAACCTCTCAAACAAAGTTAGTCAGACGGACACATTAGGAACTACTAGCCCCAGACATTAGATAATTGAGCTAAATTATTAAAATGTATTTTAATTAAACCATAAATACTTAAATATCAATAAAGTAAAACAAGACGGTTAATTGTTGAGTTTCTGTGAGTTGTACATTATGCTGAAATTTGTGACTAATGTTAATCTATGGGTGACGAAAAAACTTAATAAGTCGAGGACACTGTGTACGAGAATATAAGATAGAGAAAGAAAAAAAATCAAATCAACTTCTATCTATAATGAATTTGATGATGCCATTATAATTTGTTACAAATAAAACCAAAAAGTACCATATACCTACACAGTTAAGTATCTCTGCGTTTACAACTTTAGTAGTTTTAACACCGTTCTATAGGTATCTATACTATACTTTCTAGTCTATCCTAAGTACGTTTTCTTACCGAACCATGATAAAGCATAACACTCGGAGGCAGGTACATTTCTTCGCTTCCCGTCAATCCGGATTCCAAGCGGTTCTCCTTACCCGTCGTATACTACGAGATCGTATGACACTATCGAACTAGTCTTGTCTACAATGTGTTTCTAGTACCTATAATTTTATTATACTTAATTTTTATGAACAACTAGCTGTGCCCCGCGATTTCATCCGCGTTAAGAATTGTAATGTAATGCTTGATTGCCTATAACCTTCCTCATGATAAGGATTTTTTAAATCAGACTTGAACAAACAAACAAACACACAGACTCTTCAGCTTCATATTATTGCACTAGTGCTCACAATCCGTCACTGCTTTTTCTACATTAAAATAACAAAAGTTAGATTAGAAGACTTAAGAAAAACAAAGAATAGGTTTTTTTTTCCTTGAAAGAAATTATCAAAACAAATTCGAAGTCGTCGGCAAAATACCTGTAACGGATTTTTTTACATCGCTAACATCGCTGTTAACATCAATTCATTCATCATTTGTTGTTTTGCTGTAGTTGTTGAAGCGTATAAAAAATAAAATTAACCTGTTGCTAGTTTATCGAGGTCTGGTTGAGTCTACTTAAAAGGGAAAGGCTAGTCACTTCGTCGTGGGACGCCTTCATGATAAACCACAGCGCGCCGAGAAATGTCTCTCATTAATCATCCGTGGGGGCATTCAACTTCTACACAATAACATGAAATAAAAGACATAAGAATTGAATAAAAGGCGTAAGAATTGAATAAGAATGAGACAAAGCTTTATTAATCGTGACAATTTCATCATAGTTTTTAACAGTAGGTATGTGAATATGTTCAGTAAGCAGATTCATCGTACAGCTTAACTTGGGTTGCTATAAAGTACCATTATCAAAGGACTTACCGTGTGAAAAGCACAAAGCTATTTATTATATCAAGCTTTCTAGATACACTTACTGCAGAAGTTACTATAAAAGTTTCGTTGATAAAACTTAGTCTACAGATTGTAAACAATACAAACACAAGATACAGTGAAACCGGGAAATCAATAACAATTTATGTAACAATTATAAGTTTTCAGCACGCATTGTTCCATCACCGCTTACAGCTTGTTGTGCAAAGGTCCAAAGGTCCACCGTCGTCTGTGCTTGACTCTAAATAGCCAGAGTCAATAGAAATTGAGAGTGTCGTCCATGATTCGGTTACACAACGTATACACACGGTGGCTAGCTAACCACTGAACAAACATCAAGCACGTAAGCTTTCTCAAGGATGATGAAGAGATATACATTTTTGGATTTTGTTTTGACAACGAAAGCCAAAAATGATCGAAGTCAATGCGTGATTTTCGGCAACAAATTTTACCTTTTTAGTCGGGTAAAGTCGAAGCTTCTTTTAATTTTTTCAGCCATTTCCAGTCACGACTGATGTACATACAATCTCCACCATTTACAGGTTTGTAGAACGATCGTAAAATATATGAAGTGTCTACAGACAGACACTGGTCCGTTCACGTATGCTCATCGAAACGAAACCGCTGACCCAGATGGACGTTCGGTTTCGTTGGACGTTCCGAATAAAGATGGCGAGAATTCGAGATTGGAGCCGATTAATGGCGGTATGGTGTGCGTGCCGCGACTCACGTAGAGTTTCAGAAAGTTTAATTACGATGAACTGTCCACGTAGCGTCCATTGCTTATGTTACGTTACCGAATCCTTAGGTAATCTTTTTGGATGACCTCATACCCTCGTCCTTTATGATCTATTTGGTGGCGAAATCTACCTTGAAAGTATTGATATGAGTTTTTTTTTTTCATGAAAACCAAGACTTTACTTGACTTTACAAGATTCCCTATAGCCTGTTTAATACAACAATAGTTGCATTGCATTCTATTCTAACGGTATTGTAGGTTATCCAACGTGAAAGCAGCTCATAGATATTCGGATCAAAGGAAAAGCCGCGTATGTATGGGACTGTGTACGAAAAACTAAACATTGTCAGCAAACCTAGATCTGCCAGCGAACCTATAAATTGTACGTTTACTTGATTTCAATATGGATAAAACCAGTTTTAATAAAAAATTAATCATTCAATAAATCAACTCTCTACTAGTAGTTGTTAGTGGTTAGCTACGTAAGGATCATTTTAAGTAACCGATACACGTTTTAATTGTTCGTCAAACTATTCCTTGCCAAGTTACCACCCTTACGTAAGAAGCCAAACGAATAGCTGCAAGCTATTTCACGTTTAAACATTGGCATAATTCGCGGTCACGCATGCGAATATAAATTATTCAACGAAGCGATGACCACCCGAGTTACGGTATATTGACACACATTCTGGGGGATTTAATGAAAATGCCTTGATAGTCGAAAACGAAACGAAGTCGTCTTGTTTTGTGTCAATGGTATTTTAAAACGCCTGCAACTTAGTATCCATACTATTATTATAAATGCGAAAGTAACTCTGTCTGTCTGTCTGTGACGTTATCACGGCCAAACCGCTGAACCGATTATGATGAAATTTCATATAGAGATACTTAAGGATCTTAGGATGAACATAGGCGACTATTTTTCCCCTTTTTTTGTTTTTTTGCTGGTTTTTCCATTTTTTATTTCTCTTTAGACCCGATCTTGATGTCCACGCGAAGTCGTGGGCATAAACTAGTCTTTTAATGTTAGTCACATTAACATGCGTTTAAAAGTACCTAGGGAAGGAAGCTTTCCTTTTTATAAAGCTTTTTACAGGAAAACTGTTAATTTTAAATTAATACGAAAACGAATTAAATACGGATGTTAAACATTAACCTAATCCTGTCCTACAAATAGCTTACCTAAGTAGGTAATTCTTCAGACGTCAGACGGTCAACGTTTGCTGTAACTCGCAATATTTGCAAGTAAATAAGAACTAGGAGCTACCAAAATGAACAAACATCCGTAATAATAGGTTGATTTATTTTTAAACATCGTTATACGAAGTGACGACTTTATTTACTTTAAAAATTTCAATATACAATACGTAGAAGATATATGTACTCGTACATAATATATTGCATTCGTAGGTACAGGCTGTATATGAGGGGTGGGTAGCGAAGTATAAATACCAATAGACCCAATTTTATTTATGAATGTGTAAAATACCTAAATGTATATACCTAAATCAAAATCGGAATTTAATAGATATAGTATTTTTAAAACAGTTTTATTTACCCATTTGTTTATTTAAATAACAGTTGAGTCAATTTAATCGTTCAAGTGTAATTACGAGTGCATTTAGTTATGTGCAAATCAAATATTCTACTAACAAAACACACACTTTACAGTGCTTTTCTATTCAAAACGTATTTATTGACGTATACACCAATTCTGTTAACAATATCCGTATGCTTTGCACGTTCTGAAGCGCTACTGTGCGCCGCAAGCTTGAAATCGCCTTTGTTTTCATGTAAATACGACTGTGTACTCGCTTATTCATTGCGTGTAGCCAAAAATACAAGAAAATCATAAGTAAATTATATTATTATCATCAACTAATTTAAAATTAGCTAATTTATTTGACAGCACATGTTTTGTAGGTGGGTTCGATTCATTTCTGCTCCCGATTCGGGTGATCTTTGAATTGTGATGTGTGTCCTTGTTATCCACGACACAGGGATAACATATATGGATCTTTATGATCGAGTTTTTGCCCCTGGATGTGTAAATTAAATTAAATGTTCTTCATATAGTGAAATATTATAATTATCCGTCAAAATAAATATATTCATTTTCTCTAAATTTTTTACGAACTATTCTTCACGTACGTACTATTCTGACATGGTCCACATCGAGAGAATTTTAGAACTTCTAAAGATAGAGATAGCATGGATAAACAGCCATAAAATGCTGTCAGGGTATCGAGCGTTGAACCACCGTTTTGTAATGAATCGCGCAATCTCGAGTCTGAGTGAATACGCGTATCCTTGGATCTTAGCTGATTAGCTATTATACATTTCACGCAATTCTATCTAGTGGAATTTGTAAAATGGCACTGTAAATACTAGAAGCTTATCTAGTAGAAGATACATTAGTGGCCCAAGCGACGTCGCCTGCTGTCACTTAAAAAAAACTATGTACTGTGTGTTCCACACAACATATTACTATGCGCATTGCTATTCACGTGTTGGACTTAAAACAACTTCACTGTCTACCTATAGGTTAATGGCAAAACCATTAACCTACAAAAATGGTTGAAGAAAATAAGTGATGATATAACCCCATTTCTGTTGGAACTGGACTCGTATGTAGGTAGGACGTTAACAATTTATAGTGTAATTAAAATTAATGTGATTAGTTTTCATTAAATGTATTAATTAATTTTGCTAGCTCCTGCACGCCACGTCGTCTGTGTGGACGGAATAACAAGTGTCCCAAATGCTATTAATTCAATTGCTATTTGTCTATCGAATTTCATTTATATATTCTGTAAACACTGGAATGACCCAAAGACAGACCACAAGACTACTACTAGAAGTGTCGGATATATACTAACTATCGTATTGTGAAAAACAAGCATGGCAACTTTAAACATTACTTGTTTGGTTGAAAAGAAACAATAAGTGATATTTCCGAATCAGCATCAATATGTTTTGATACGTCATAACAATCAGTCAACGCAATTGAGTCGCATACGCTTAAGGTCACACGTTAAATAACTGTGTGGCACTTCCATGTACTTGTTTCTTTTTTCCGTGGTGCCAAAGACGTGAATAAGCCCAAACATAAACAAACGCCCTACTGATTCGGAGTCTATGTTTACGCTTTACCTTAGAGTAAAGATTAAAGTTTCCTGTTACTGGTCACAGCGGAAACTAGTATTGTCGTCATTTATGTAGCCAGACGAATTAACAACTAGTATTTTGGGGTTCCGTAAAAAAAAATAGCATTTTTAAAGAACCCCATGCCATGGCCGAGATTGCAGATTTTTTTACATCTAGCACCAAGCCCATAAGATGTTGTTTATTTAATAAAAATAGATGTTAAATGACTGATAGTTCTAAACTGCCGCAACTAAAGGCGTCTGTGGGAAAAACTTTCAGAAAAAAGAATGTACAATATACATAAATCACGTAAGTGATTGTTAACGTAATGTTTATGAGACTTTTTCGCACTTTTTCTTGCGTTGGATTACGAAAACAATTTAATTGAAAAACTTTTATGGAAGAAATAATCTTTCTTTAGAACTCATGATGAAACTTATGGGTCATTAATTCGTAGACGATTTCACACGACGATGTCTCGGTCTCATCTTTCACTATTGCATCGTTCGTTGCCAAATAACTCGTGTTATTGCAGAAGCTTCAAGGGTAAACTAACTGGCTTGTAAAAAATATTCAAATTTTACCCGCATTCAATCACAACTTTCTTCAAATATTTCACAATTCACAAACGTATATTTTACTTTAAGAAACGAACAAATATTTGAATTTGGATCGATTCATTTTCTCGGGATATGTGTATCGAAACATTTCACTATACTTACTCCATCTTCAGTACAACAACAAATGTTAGTAGAGAATTCTGTAACGGTTTTCAACCAACAATGACAACTGAACCGCATCAGAGCAATAAGTACCTACATTCACGTACAGTCCGTACAGTTGTTTGATTTAAACGCTTCGTTGATCTTAACATAACCATCAGATAGTTTTACTGTACTTCCGACTAAGCATCATATTATTCACATCTTCAATTACAGTAAACAATATATAATATTATGATGATACATTTTACAATAAGAATAAACTTTTTCGGTTTTTACTTAATATGTTTGGGATATCTTATATATAAAATTCTCGTGTCACAATGTTTGTCTTCGTACTCCTCCGAAACGGCTTTACCGATTTTAA